>JBBBDQ010032672.1:2065000-2202500 GCA_037127315.1 Ascarosepion bandense
TGCCTCCTATGCTATACGGTAATCTGTATTATTTATAATTTGATAATCCTAATTTCTAAAATCAGTTTTCATTTACGCATGCATTTAATGTAGGTTTCCTTGAGTCTATCCAAATAGGAGTAACCGCATACACCATTTGGGAGACCGTTTGATACCAGGGTAAGCAACTGATATGAAATACCTAAATATTATATATATATATATA
Organism: Ascarosepion bandense; assembly: GCA_037127315.1. Classification (NCBI taxonomy): domain Eukaryota; kingdom Metazoa; phylum Mollusca; class Cephalopoda; order Sepiida; family Sepiidae; genus Ascarosepion; species Ascarosepion bandense. Next base: position 2,065,206 of record JBBBDQ010032672.1, read on the forward strand.
TATATATATATATATATATATAACAGATATGAAATAACTGAATGCATGTAAATATATATATATATATATATAAAACTGATATGAAATAACTGAATGAATGTATATATATATATAACTGATATGAAATAACTGAATGTATGCATATATATTGTGTGTGTAACTGATATGAAATACCTGAATGTGTGTATATATATATATGTGTGTGTGTGTGTGTGTGTGTGCGTGTGTAACTGATATGAAATAACTGAATGTGTGTGTATATATATATATATGAATGTATAACTAATATGAAACACCTGAACCAAATATATGAGATCCTACATATGAAAAACAATTAGTTTTGTGGCCAATGTATCGTTTAATAATTTTATCGTCCTTACACACACATTATATATATATATATATATATATATATATATATATATATATATATATTTGCGTCAATCATTTTCATACAATCTTTATACTATACCGTTTGAGGCGGGAAACTGACTTTCACCGTGCATTGTCAATTCCCATTTCTTCACTGTCTGCGTCCATAAACATTTTATTCTATACTGAACACCCTTTCCCCATAATAGCAGCAAATTTATATATATATTGCCTGAAGATTGTCAAAGGATGAAAATTAAGTAGCGGCTCCAGCTGTGCCTCATTGAATGTTGGATCCTCGAAGTTTCTAATTTTTTCTCTACCTGAATAGCTAAGAGTTGAGCACTTTTATTTAATGCTGAAGAAAGTCTTTCTCTTTTGGTATATATTCTATATCTTAGAATGTTTTTTTTCTGGTCTCAGAATTTTAATGTGTTTCTTAAATTTTTACAGATGTTTTGGCAGGTAGTCTGTGTGATGCATGAAAGTTTTTGGATGTTTTATATAATACTAGCAGTGTAGCCCGGCGTTGCTCGGGTATAATGAAAGATTTAAAACGAATCCATGGTCCTTGAGCTCAGACTCTTTGGACGTTGGCACGAAAGACTAAAAAGCAATAGTTGTTTCCAGTTAAAGCGAAACCGTAGACTGAAAGAAAAATGAATGGATGTCAGTCAAATTTTGATTTCCTGGTATATTAAATAAGTTTTTTCGTCGTAAACTGAATTTTGAAGGCTAAATAAGCCCTCTAAGTAAATGGTATCATGGCTGAGACTAAGAACTACAATTATACCTACTTAGAGCCAAACCCAAAGCAAAAACTAAAATAAAAGGGCTGAAAAAATACAGACATACAGGTTGATAAACAGACACATAAACAAACATCTTGCCTTTTATATATATATATATATTATCGATTTTCTGCACTATTGTAAGAACTGCAACATTGAACCTTGAATATCGTTTCTTATTTCTTTGTCTATGAGTGTATCAAATTTGATTAAAATCGGACCACTCCTTCTATAACCCGATTTTTTCGATTATCGATTTTCGATATTTATCGGGGGTACCTCGACACAAAACTAGATAAGAACACTCGCAGACGCTTATACTATAACTGTGTAAATTTTCAAGAAGATCGGTTCAGCCATTTCGGAGTCTATAGGTAACGGATACACACACACACACACACACACATACAGACGGACACACAAAGTTCCATTTATAAATAAGTTTAGATTTGATATATGTATACGTATGTGCGTATGTGTTTTTTATACATATAGACACACATATATGTACTTTATACACTAACAAGTGAACACACTGGCATTTCTCATATGATAAGGCTACATAGATAAAGCAATAAATACTTTAAATCTGTACTGTACTTCTCCGCCCCCGTGCAATAATCATTTTAAATTGTCACCTACAGTGTTGTCCGAACGCCCATATTCGACAATTTCTAAACTTTTGAACGATCACATTCATCTATCTACTATAAATGTGAACGATCACATTGCACCATTTACAATAAATGTTTCTATTTCATTATTTATTCGTAAATTATAAATGATGCAATTTTCACTAATGTGATCCCAACTGCGCCACCCCCTTATAAGTATTTATTGGCGATCTAACGAAACAATTGTTTTAAGCGTTATTTAAACATCAGCATATATATATATATATATATATATATGCATGTTTCAGCATTTTTCCGTCCCTGCAATCTAAAGTCTCTCAAAATTTAAATAGCACGCCAATCGCCATCTTCTGCCTTCCTAAAACCTGTTTTTTCTTATTGTCCTTTCTCGTCATTAAAGTATCCCCCTTCTATTCCATTCTCAGCAAACACTTAGCATTTTCGTCTTGTTTGAGGTAAAATGATTATTTTTGGTCGTGACCTGGTGTCACGACTTCAATCAATTTCTCACCGCCGTAAAGCTGCTTCCTTGTGTCTTTTAGAAATAATTTCAGGGCAATTGTTCTGATGAGTTCTTCACTATGATAGACTTTTAAAAGATTTAAGCGCAGTGCTAGAAACTAGGTTTCATGTATTTACAGTTGAATTGACTAGGTGTAATCGTAAGTCCTATGCTAACATTTTCTTTTCTCATACTTCTTGCTTGTGGAACTCTTTTCTGGTTCCAGGATTTAAATGTAATGACATTTGTTATGTTCTGTCTGATTACTCTTCTTTTGTTCTGACTTCTTAATGATGTTTCTCTTTTCTATTCTCTCACACTCATTAACCCCTTGTGTTTTAGTGGCTTTCCTGTCTTGCTTAGAATAGTTCGATTATATATACATATATATATATATATACACAGAGAGAGAGAGAGAGAGAGAGAGATAAGAAAATGATAATCCGTTGATGGAACCAACGGACAACTTTGCAAAACCCCCAGGTCTTATCCAGATCATTCAGCCAGTTAAGTGCTATACGTGATACACGCTTTGGGCGATCATGTCTCGGAAGAGACATGACTGACTGGGCAGAAGATTATCCCGCAGTAGGCTGCCATTGCTTCCTGCGGTAGACTGGTTGCCGACCCAGGCTATAGAACCGAATCTGTTCTATTATTTAGCCCATAGCTGGAAGAGGCGGATTAATACCTTTCTCAAGAGTATTTGTGCGGAAATGAATGCAAGGAATTCAACTGAAATTCGAACTCGGTTACTCGATTTGTCGTTGTGAGTCGATATCCACTGCACCACAACGCACATTCCTTATCCGGATAGAGTTTGAATAAAAAACATACTGAAAAGAGAAAAAGAAAAAATCCTAAAAGCAAACTTAAGTTAAAGTGCTCGAAGCCTAGACTGCGTAGCCCGAACAAAAACACTTCACTATCTTACATCCTATCAAAGGATAGCTCTAGTTTACACCCGAGAAGACTATATAGAACAGAACCGCTTATCATACGACAAAGCAACTTGTCTCCACGAAATTAACAATTCCACTGCTCGTTGTCTCTTCCTTCCCCGCACAAAATGTGGCCCTCAGCACTTTTCTAATGCAAATATTCGACCATTTCTCGAATACCCAATAATCGCACAGTCTTCGATTAATTCACGCATTATTCAGTTTTCTCTAATACACTTGGGTCCACCCAGCGCTCACGCCCATAATATTTCATTACCCTCAGGCCACAAAAGTTAACGAAGAAAACTTTTGGTCAGCGAGCTCTTAACAAAATCACTTTCCGAAGGCTACCTTGTATATGAGTTAGAGTCATAATAATTTCAGATTTCGGGTATCAACTGTAACGATTAATCTATAATCCGAACATATAATCATACGTTGTAGCCGAAAACAAATTTGCAGTCCACTAATATCAGACAGTTAATTGCCATCCGTGAAACACGCTTGGGAGATTATGCCTCTCCACAATTTCCTGGCTTAAATAACTGTTGATTCTTTCGGTTAATTGCCATACGTGATACACGGTTGGGTGATCATATCTCTTGATTCATGACTGGCTAGGCAGATTTTTTCGCAATAGGTTGCCATTACTTTCTGCGGTAAACTGGTTGCTAACCAAGGCTATAGAACCCGGTATATATATAGTCATCCGCAGACAGATCTGTTTCGCTGTATCATAGCTCATCAGTACGGTTAGACTCCGATTGCTTTTATCTCAGGATTGAAACCCGACCGAATTGGCGTCAGTAGGCAATTCTACCTCTGGGCTATGAGCGTTCGGTAGAAGAAGGCGGATGTTTCAGCGTGTATATTGTTATTATACCCACCCAATAGCCAGAATGCTTTTGGGCGGGTATATATAATTTAAAATTTGCTATATTTATGGGGCAAGGGTGTTCAGTATTGAATCTGTTCTGTTATTCAATCCATAGATGGAGTACTGAATCCGTTCTGCTATTCAACCCATAGATGAAGGGATAAAAATGAATATTCTAATGGTATTTGTGCGTAATTGTATGAGTGGAATTCGAACTCAGATCTCAGATTTTTGATTGCGTACCGATATCCATTGACATCACGACGCACATCCATGTACTCATATACCTTAGATTTTACACGGTACTTGTAATGTACACAGTAGATGAAAAGAACAGTTTTGTTCCCTCCCTCCTAGAAACACAATGCCACACGCATCAGGAATAACACAGGAGAAAAACTGGAACTCAGTTGGTCTGCTCTATCCGAACCACAATATTCACCTGACCTTGTAGCAATCGATTATTACATGTTTTGATCGCTACATAATACCACGACGGTGAAGCGTTCCTTTAATGAAACTTGCACAATTATACTCAAAAGATATGGAAGAGTTACCCGATAAGCTGGAAAAGGTCATTGAAAATAATGGTGAATATATAATTTAATAAAAGGCAATTGTAATTTTTCTGAATAAGAAGAAAGTTGATAAAGGGAATTATTTATATTTCAGACTAATATCTTGAAAACGGTAGAAGCAGGTGCAATCTCTTATTTTTTTTATTTTAATCATATCACCCCGAGCAAGGCGATAACGCCACTAATGTGCAGAGGGTTACATTAGAGTAAAAAGATTAGATAGAAGAGAGTGAAGAGAAGGACGAACCAGTTAGAAAGGAGCAAAAGAAGGAAGGGAATACAGGTGTGATGACATTTGCAGACGTAGAGAGAAAAGAAAGGATATACAGGGTGGTGAAGAAAGAACTAGGGTCAAGTGGTTAAGAGATGAGTATTGACCTTGCATTTAATTTCCCGGAGGTTGTAGCCATCAGGAAAGCAAGAATAAGGAAGCGAGTTCCACAGGCGGGAAGTGCGAGAAAAAAGCTGAAGGAGTAGAATTGTCGTCTGCATTTGGTTGATCTAGCTGTGAATGGGTGGGACCCAGTTGCCAGTCTGGTTGCGCGAGTAAACACCTGTTGCAGACGCACCAGTAACTCAAGTTCGTTGGAGCGGAAGCCATGGAAGTATTTATAGAACATACAAAGGGAAGCCACATCCCGTCGGTGAGGAAGTGGCTGTAGTCGAGCCGCCAAGTCGGTACCTATCACATTACTGATTCTCCTTTGGAGCCTGTCAAGAACACAGAGATGAACAGCGGGGGAACCTGACCATATATGGCAGTAGTACTCCATACACGGACGAATGGTGGATTTTCAAAGAAAGAAAAATCGACGCCTCATCACAGTTCATTCTGTCATTTACTCACTCCTCCATGAAATTATTATTATTTCCACTTTTCCTCATTTACTTTTATCGTCGAAATGTGGCCTCCCTCTGTCTCTTCTATAAATACTTTCATGGCTTCTGCTCGGATTAGCTTAAGTCACTGATGCCTCCTCAACAGGTGTTTACCCGTTCAACCAGACTGGCAACTGGGTCCCACCCATTCACAGTCAGGTTAGCCAAACGCAGACGACAATTCTACTCCTGCAGCTTCCTCTCTCGCACTTCCCGCCTGTGGAACTCGCTCCCGTATTCTTGCTTTCCTGACGGCTACGACCTCCAGAAATTTAAAAGCAAAGTTAATACTCACCTACTAACCACTGGACTCTAGCTCTCTCCCCTCCCCTGTATAACCTTCCCTTTCTCTCCGCCCATGTACCTGTCATTGCACCTGCTTTCTCAGCTTTCTATTGTTCCTTTCTAACTAGCTTGTACTCCTCACTCTTTTCTAATTAATCTTTCTACATTTATGTAACCCCCTGCACATTAGTGGCGTTTCTGCTTTGCTCGGGGTGAAATGATTAAAAAAAAAAAAAAAAAAAAAAAAAATCTAAGCCCTTACCAAGTACTTTTTAAAAAAAGAGATTAAATGTTGATTTGTCTCAGAAAGCATATAAGAGATGGATTAATACATTTTCCGAGAAAGTTTGGGCATATTACCATTTGATAGCTGTTCTGAATATATGAATCTTTTGTATCCTATCCTATAACAAATTCCCTGAGATTTTCTTTATGTATGTATATGCAGTTTAATAATTCTTTGTTATTGCAATTAAAATGCCACATTCTTGATTTTGGAAAATTATCAAATTGACTTTGCATTTATGTTGGGATATTATTAGTGTTGCTTTGGCTGTTGAAAACGTTGCTTGCCTTCTCAAACGATAACCAGCAGAAAAATCTGTTTACCTGTCATAAATTTCTAATTTTCAAACCCAAACATATATTTTTATATATTTCAAAATTTCTGTGATGAGTTATCGTAATTATTTACACTATTTACATTGTTCAGACTGTTACGCTTATATTTGTCGCCATATTAACGACATATGTGCCATTGCAGGCTCGGGCCTTTTTCAGGTATTTGGAATTTTGAACTTAACCGTTTATTTCTTTCATTGGGATAGATTGTTCTATTTCCATGTGCCATGCTTCTCCCAGATGTCTCAATATCAAGACACATGACCCAGTGGATAAAGGCGATGGTTGAATCTAGTGATTTGGCCAAAATCTTGCTACAGACGTGAAAAAAAAATTCAGAGAGTTGCATTAAGGGAGGTTACTGATACATCTGGAAGAGACACAGCTCGTCGAAACAGAACAATCTACCCGATCCGAACAAAATAAAGAAATCAGTTTGAAATTTGTTATCTAAAGCATACCGGAGTTTGCAACGATCGAAACGCCGTGAATATAGCAACAGTAATGAAGACGACAGCCCAAACAGGGTGAATATATATTTTTATTCGAGTTTTCAAGCCTGAGGTGGGGGTTCTATACTGTAAGTATAGACCTAAGATATACATCTACAATTCGTCTATGCATTGAAAACTGTTGCCATATCTGGTGAGGTGCTCCCGCTATTTATCTCGAGGTTCTCGACTAATTCCAAAGAAGGATCTGCAATGTAATCGTTCCTGACTTGGCATTTCAACGTCAGTCACTTTCTCATCGACGGAATGTGGTTTCTGTTTGTCTTATCTACAAATATTTATATAACAACTGCTCTGACGAGCTTTTTCCCTGGTGCCCCGATCACATGAATTGAAGTGTGCTACTAGATTAACTTTTAGGTTCCACCATTTTTCCGTTGATGTATTCGCCTCTTCTACACTAACAGTTTATTTTCTCACACTTCCCTTCTGTAAAACTCCTTTCCGTTTGCTTGCTTCCCTGATAGCTTCAATCTCCAAGTTTAAATGCAAAGTTAATTGTCATCTTTTATCTTCAATGTGTAGTGTCTGACGTGTTGCTGATTCCTAAGACGGAATCAATTCAGATGAAGAAACATATAAAATAATATTGAATTGGAAGAGAATAGAAAAAAGAAAAAGGTAGATGTTAACAAAGCTAGTGGAAAATGAAAAAAAATATCAGCTAAAAGGTATATATATATATATATATATATATATATATATATATATATATATATATATATATTCATGGAAAACCTACCACACTGTTACCTCGGTTTTGGCACAACTGGTATAGTCAGACAGTGAGTTAAACTGTACAGAAAGTTTAAATCATTGCCTTGCAATACCAGAGTTGTCGATATCACAGAAGCGGAAAAGATATTTGTTTTCTGCAAATGTGTATCTTATTTTTTATCTTGTTAATTGTTCTGCAATTTAGTTATTTGTATTTGAATTGAGCGATTTATTCATATAATAATTAATTTATCAGAGTGGTTTTCTGAATTGATTATATATATGCACATTGAGTGGGAAGTGAATGAGACGAAAGAAACATGAGACTAAAATTTGAACGCTCATCGTCGATTTTACTTCCAAGAACGAGAATAGTTACTCGACATGCACTCTCTTGGAATATATTTTTTTCAATGCAATGTTCATTCAAGAGGTCACCGATTATGACACTCCACACATTACTCTTTTTTTAGGCCTGATCTAATCTGCGATTTAACCATAGGTGGGGGGAAATATATGGATCAATGCCTTTTCCAAGGTTATTTTTTGCGAAAGTGATCGCAGCGTCGTAGCTAGGAATTTGAACTCGCATCACCGACAGCATATTCTCTGATGATACGTTTAGTATTGCAATTTTTGCGGAAGTTCTTGATTAATGAATTAATTATATACAGACAAATTTTAAGAAAGGCTTTGTACAGAAGTTATGAAGAGAGACCTTAAATTTTTTTACACTTGTCAAACGCTAAAAATGTTCAATCTTTCTTGTTTAGCCTGAAATGCTATTTTAGTCTATCTACTTTCCACAAGGAGCACTCCAATGTGGTGTAATGATGAGCAAGCTTGTCTCGCTAGAAACTATTACAACTGAGTAGTGAGTTCGATCCTCATACCTTCGGCCTTGTGCTACATCTAAGCGGCGCTTAGTAAATAAACTATCGACTTTCCACAATAAGTTGCTTAAATGTCATACGTGATAAACGCTTGGGTGATCATGTCACTTTCGGTCCATGACTGACTAGGCAGAAAATTTTCTTGCCGCAGGTTACTAATCCTTTCTGCGGTAAACTGGTTGCCAGGCAATGCTATAGAATCCAATCTGTCATGCTATTAACCCATAGCTGGACGAATAAGAGATGGATTAATACCTTTTCCAAGGATGTGTGCGCGTAAGTGATTGAGACGAATTCGACTGGAATTCGATCTCGGCTCTCTGATTTCTTATAACGATATCTATTGCATTACAATGCACATCCTATCTACAGTAGTTAGCTTTTTTTTGTCGGCTGAGAAACAAACAGTGGGATGAAAAAGTAGGTGTTCTTTTTATAATCATATCGCCCCAAGCAGGGTAGTTTACTGCCACTGGTGCGCCATGGGTTATATAAAAAAAAGTTATGAGAAAGAGTGACAGGATTATAGGGGGTATCAGGAAGTGGGTAAAAGAAGGATGAAAATACTGATGAGGATGGAGTGGATGGAAAAATGACCATGGGAGAGAGGATGCAAGTTAGTGAGATATGAGATGTCTTTTGACTTTACATTCAAATTCTTGGAGATTGAAGCTGTCGGGGAAGCAATAAACGGAAGGAATTCCACAGGCGGGGATTGCGAGAAAAGAAGCTGAGGGAGTAGAATTTGCGTTTCCATTTTATTCGTTTCACAGTCAAAAGGTGGGTCCTAATTGCTAATCTTGTGGCTCGAGTAAATTCAGTATAGGGGGCACCAGTGAGCTAAGTTCATTGGAGCAGAAGCCGTGGAAGTGTATTGATAAAGAAATAATATGCACAAAAGGTCTAACATATCAATCCCTCTAATATTCAAAACTGTTTACTTCCTTTATTTATATGCACCTCTTTACCTGAGCAATATTATTAAATATTATAAATATCTGTTTATTAAGTAGTAATAACAATAATAATGAAATTAAAAATAATAAAAACAATTTTTAATGAATTAAATAGATTCTAGTATTAAAGGATTTATCGAACTACTACAATAATTCACAGTATTTACGTTATTCGGACTATTGTCTTCATTATAGTTGCCATTCGTACGACATTTCGGTCGTTGTACGCTCCGGCCTTCTTCAGGTGCTAGGAATTTCGAACCGAACCCTTTATTACAATATAGGGTATATGAAAAAAGAAGATTACTAGACATTAGGTTTATAAGTCCCAAAAATTCAATTGTTCTTGTCCTTAAGGACACATGGCCTAATGGATAGACGTTGGTTAATTCCTAACTTGACTCTTAGAATTGTGAGTTCAATTCCAGGCTACAGCAGTGGTGAATAATTAACTTGCAGGATTAAAAGGAGATTACTCATGACTTTTAATCGAGGCTTTACGCAAGAAATGGAGTTCATTTACCTTAGTGATTGTAATAAAGGGTTCGATTGGAAATTTCTAACGGCCGAAACGTCGGCAACAAAGATGAGGACAATAGTCCGAATAACGTAACTACTATAAATACTACCACATCTCAGAAATATAAACAAACTAGAAGAATAGCCCGGCGTTGCTCGGGTGTAATGAAAGCTTTAAAATTAATCCATGGTCCTGGAGCTCAGACACTTTGGAAGTTGGCACGAAAAACTAAAAAGCAATAGTTGTTTCCAGTTAATGCAAAACCGTAGACTGAAATAAAAATGAATGGATGTAAGTCAAATTTTTAAGTTTGGTGAGAATCGGATAAAAATTGTGGATTTGTATAAAGGACATACAGACAGATAAACAGACACACACGCAAACATCTTGACTTATATATATATACATAAATTATCGATTATTTGCACTATTGTAACAACTGCAACCTTGAATCTTCTGAATGTCGTTTCTTATGTCTTTTTCTATGAGTGTATCGAATTTGATTAAAATCGAACTACTCCTACTATAACCCGATTTTTTCGATTATCGATTTTCAATATTTGTCGGGGGGTACCTCGACACAAAACCTAGCTAAGAATACTCGCAGACGTTTATAGTACAACTGTGTAAATTTTCAAGAAAATCGGTTCAGCCGTTTTGGAATCTATATGTAACGGACACACACAGACAAAGTTCCATTTATAAATAAGTTTAGATATTACAATAATACTAGTATAATACCTATATATGCCGATTTAATGCCCACAGTATATTCAAGTTTTGTTAGTGTGCAATGTATATTACCGAATATGCTTTTAAGTTTAATATCCTGAACGTCGCGTGTTGTGAACGTGTTGTATTTGTATAAATGACATGTTGCAATTTAGTATTGATATACTGTCAACTTTTGATTGTAACTCTGGGTAAAACTAAATGCTACTCTTTCTTATTAAAGCTGATGTTGACCGATAATTTGTGCAAGCCCTGTTATATTAATTTAATCATCTTCATCTCGTTCTTGCCTATGATGACAATATTTACGCTCTCACACTCTGATTGAGCACTCTGGAAGAATGGTAGACTTTGAAAAACAGTAGCAACTTTGGCATGTACGCATCGCTCATTCAGTAAAAATTAATTAGAACACTCTGGCTATTGGGCGCGTATAATGATAATATACGCGCTAAAAGGTCTGCCTTCTTCCACTGAACGCCCATAGCCCAGAGATAGAATCGCCGACTGACGCCAATAAATATATATATATATATATGTGTGTGTGTGTGTGTGTGTGTGTGTGTGTCACAGTTGAGCACCGTCTGTGAGAAAAAGAGCACTATGACGCAAATTACTTAGCCAGAAATTAGCAAAGCCATACTGCACATTTTTTTCATTAGCTCCCGAATGTTTGGGTGTTAATCTGAGAACAGTGCAAAGGATTTGGAAAGAAGTTTATGAGTCTAATAGGGATTATGAAGGTGCTTGGAGTCATTACTAGTGATAGACACGTTATACATCCATTCATCTTTCCACAGGACCCCAGGTTCAACACGCAGGCCTAAACGCTGTCCTGGTTCAAAAGTTTGGTTGCTGGGAGAGCCTATGTTTAACAACAAGACTCTGCACCATGTCAGACATACAGGAAGATCCAACCATAGCTGTCAGATAATTTCTGCAACCACATTACCCCTTACATGTGCTTATGCTATTCCCCATATGGCAATCCCATTGATTATTATTCGGGGGTCACATTTGAAGGAGAGATCAACAAACATTTTTTAACACCGAAGATAAACTGAAAACAATAATTCTAAGAGTATTCACCAACTTAAACGCATATATGGAATGTATGCATGCACACATACATTTTATATATATATATATATATATATATATATATATATATATTTAAATCATATCACCCCAAGCAAGGGGAAAACGCCACTGATGCACAGGGGGCTACCTAAGAGTGAAAAGACAGGAAAAGAGAAAAACCGGAAATCACAACCTAAACAGGAAACAAGGGATGAGCCTCTTCACCTGTTCAATAGACGTGGGTGGAGTGTGAACCGGGCGATAGTTTAGTCTATCTACTCCACACGTATCATTAAAAATGACGGACAAACCTTCACACCTTTTCACTTTTAATGAAACTTGCATAAAAGCGAGATTGCTGCCAAATACTGTGTATATATATAAAGCGTGCACATATTCATGTCTGCTTAAAGTTAGAACGTGTAAGTGCAAACTCAATATATGCAAATATAATGGATGGCTGCTCTCGTTTTCCGAAGACATCTGTCTTCTTGGATAGCTGGTCAATACTTGTAGACACCTGCCTATGCATATTTGTGCTTGTTTAACATCCCTAGAAGTCCGTGTGAATTATAGTGAAACTATGCAAACTAAGATGCATGTGTGTGTGTGTGTGTGTGTGTGTGGACATTCAATGTATTACTCCTAAATTCTGCTAATTTCATCCTGCAAAAAGTAACAAATAGCGCTATCTTTGCATTCGCCGTCTTTTCTATGCATAAAATGATCTTAGAATTCGTCAGTTAGTTTCGTGCCACACGTGAAAGAGACATGACTGACTGGGCAGAAGATTATCTCGCAGTGGTTTGCCATTGCTTTCTGCGGTAGACTAGCTGCCAGCCAAGGCTATAGAACCCAATCTGTCATATTATTTAACCCATAACTAGAGGGAAGAGACGAATTATTACCTTTCCCTAGATTATTTGTGCGTAAGTTAATGCAAGGAAATCAACTGGAATATGAACTCGGCACCTAGAATATGTACAACTCACAAAAGTTTTCGGAAAAGCAATACGGAATTAGATGAATTCTCAGAGGATTTAGAGAGCAGATCATATTTATAATCAATACTTCCTAAGTGCATTCATATCTCTCTTAATCTGCTCATAGCTGCCTGTACATCTTAATCTGTTCATATATGTCTATCACCGTGTGTTTGTCATTATCTCTCTTAATTTATGCTTTAAAATTTCGGGGAACCACCAGGATTCAATGTCTAACATATCTCTAACCCGTACAGTTAGGACTAAGCATTGACAGTGACTTGTTTCCCCTTTCTATTATACACCTAACGTACCCTATAGTCTTACACTCTTAGCTTTTCTTCCATGCACAAACACTAGCGTTTATTTCTTACCTACAGTCAATAACCATCCTTTTTTTAGCAGTAAAGAAATTTAATTTGAAACATGTGAAATTGTTTTGCAAAACGTTGTATTGCCGTAAACATCAGACACTTAAACATTACTTCTCTTGTTCATTATTATTATTATTATTATTATTATTATTAGTAGTAGTAGTAGTAGTAGTAGTAACCTTGAACATTTTACGGTTTGCCTACTGAAATTTTCTGATCAATCCTAATTCCTAAGTCAGTATTTGAATAAGCTCCTTGAGAGTTCTACGACGATAAAATAATTCGTGGAAATTACCCTCTAGTCTCGTTAAATATCTGACTTAAATAAGTTTAACAAAGTATTGCAATAACAATCATGGGTATAAATGCAAATCATTATTTAAAGAAATCAAAGACATTTAAAAATTGACGAGTTTTTCCATTTCATGGAAACAGACGTTAAAGGTATGAGAGTTTTATTACCTCCTCTGTCTTCCTCTTTTTTTATTTATTCAAGTTTTCTTTTCACACAAAACTAAAACAGCATATCTTATATATATATATATATATATATATACACATACATATATATATACACATACACAAACATATATATATATACACAAACATATATATATATATACACACAAACATATATATATATATACACACAAACATATATATATATATATATATACACACATACACAAACATATATATATATATATATACACACATACACAAACATATATATATATATATACACACACATACACAAACATATATATATACACACATACACAAACATATATATATATATATATACACACACATACACAAACATATATATATATATACACACACACATACACAAACATATATATATATATACACACACACATACACAAACATATATATATATACACACACACATACACAAACATATATATATATACACACATACACAAACATATATATATATATATACACACACATACACAAACATATATATATACACACACATACACAAACATATATATATATATATATACACACACATACACAAACATATATATATATATATATATACACACACATACACAAACATATATATATATATATATATACACACACATACACAAACATATATATATAGATATTATATATACACATACAAAAACATATATATATATAATTCTTCGTTTATTCGCGACCAAAAAAAACAAAAAACAAACAGAATATTACATTATTTATCTGAGGTAATGCCAAGATGTAACGCACGTGCTAATTCGCCCACTAACCTATTAACAAAGGAACAAGCAGAATTATGAGTACTAAGAAGACCTGGAAAAATTTTGTTTCTTTTTTCTTTGAATTTCCAGATTAATCTTATTTTTTAATAAATGACTGAATAAGCTCATTGCGAGTTCTTCAACAATAAAAGATCTGTAGAAATCACCTATAGCCGCATCATTAAACATTTGCGCTAAACAACTTTAATAAAATATTGCAAAACAATCATAAATATGAATGCTGGCTGTCATTTAAGGATGTAAGGGGATACAAATGAATATATTTGAAATAGACAACTTTTCCATTTTATTCCCTTCTTTCTTTCATTTTCTCACTGAACCTAAGTAGTGCCTTTGATATGTCTTTTTGGTCGTTCTGCCCGATCAAAACGCGACAGTCTATTATTTAGGAGCTTTTGTCAGGAGACGTTGATTAATTATTTCTTCAATTTTCCCATTGAAACCAAGTAGCGTCCCTGATATTTTTTCGTCTTTTCACTCGATCAAAACGTGATAGGGTGTAACGCCCGTGCTAAGAAACGAGCAAACATCATTATTATAAGATTTTGTTTTCCATATTACCATTGTTGTTTGGCTCTTCTCTTATACATTATCGGGTTTTTTTCATAATTCATGGTAATAATAATAATATTATATATATATATATATATATATATATTGGTTGGGTTGTATAGAAAACTAACTTCATTTGGATCTAAGAGCTGTCCTTTGATACAAGTTGAAAATATTTCAATTTACTCTCTTGACGTTTGCATGAAGGAAATACACGTTGAATAAAAGTCCCTTTAAAACACTTAGTGTTGTACGAGGAGAGATACATGCTACCTCCTCGTCGCCATTATCAACATCACTGGCATAGCTGACTTTATTTTTATTTATACATTCGTTGACAACACGTATCTTCAATTATTTACGACTTTTCCTACTATTTTAGCTGTTTTCAGTAATACTGCCGTCCTAATATTTCAGACTACACAAGTAATAACAATTATTATTATTTACTCCGAGAGTAGCAGGCCAACAAAATGACGCTGGGTACAAATATATAAAGCCCAATATACGTATCATAAGCGCCAGTCTGATAAGGATCGTGCATTATTATTATTATTAAAGTTATATATTATATAGAAAAAGAACAAAAAAAAAACTTGCATAGATACAGCTACTCCGACTCGTTAATTTTCTATTGAAAATGGGGTCATTTTATATGTATTCATTGCATTACTGTATATACTTATGTTAAAAATTTACTATTCTTATGTTGGAAGAGTCTTGATAATGGGGACAAAGCGTTAGTAGATATAACATAATGTAAAGAGTAATCACCACTAAATAGAGATTGTCTGTTTCACGCTTTAACCCATATTTAGGAATATATGTAGTGATGTGCATCCTTATATATATATATATATATATATATATATATATAGAGAGAGAGAGAGAGAGAGAGAGAGATACACTACCCTCCATAATTATTAGACCACCCCAGTTTTTTTTTAAATGATGTATTTCATACTATATTTAGTATTTATTGCCAAGTGGATAATTCTAAATGAAAATACAATGGTTCTTTTGGGATTATTACTTTTCAAAAATTTTACAAGGGAGCCATGAAGGTTTTGCGTGGGCCATCCAATGAGAAAAAGAGACGAGCATGGGGAAGAGAACATAAAAACTGGACTCCAGAACAGTCCATTCGATGCACCATGTTATTGTGCAATATTTAAAAAAACAGAACCATTCTATTTTCATTTAGAATTACCCACTTGACAATAAATACTATAAATGTTATGGAATACATGATTTTTTTTCTAAAACTTGAGTGGCCTAATAATTATGGCCGGTAGTGTGTGTGTGTATATATATATATATATATATATATTGGTTCTAGCTAGGAGTGAAACCCGACCGAATCGATATCAGTCGGCGATTCTTCCAATAGATGTCCAGTCCGTTAACGGCGAGGATAATCCAACAAGATCAACTTAATATAAAATATTAAGTCTTATATCTATATAGAGAGCTCAATGGATGTTATCCAGAGCAATATGATATTTATAAAGGAAAACTCAATATGTCATTTAAATTTGTTATAAATTATGATTCATTTCAATGAGCTTAATTAGCTCATTTCATCAGACCACACACTATTCCTTCCATTTGGTACAAAAAACTTGGCAAGAATAAGCATTTTCTTTAACTGAAGAGAAAGATAAAAACATAACAAATAAAAAAAATAATGCGGAGAAGAAAAAAGAGAAAAAGGAAAAGAGAGTCAGGACAGAGGCATTGGCGTCAGATTAGCTGAGGGTATTCAGACTAGTCGCGAAGATGCTGACTGCTAAGTCATTAACCGTTTATTTCTAATTCTGTGGCTACGTGTGTATGTGTAACCCCATAAATTAACCCATCCATGTATACTAACTTATATCCATATACACATATGCTCACATCCCCACATATACATACCAATGTGATTGTGTTTATGCTTATACATACTTACCGACCTACACTTTTTCATGTCTACCTACGGATCTTGCGTTCGTATATTCACATATATACATTTTATAAAGACAGAATCTCTGCGCGTATAGTGTTATATATATATACATATGCTACTAATTCTCACACATACTCCCAAAATAGGCATATATTTTCATACTTACATCCATCCGTACATATACTCATAAATGTGTTCTTCCTAGATATATTCATCTATATATATCCACATACAATTATTGTGTTCACACAGTCGCAATTCTATGAGGAGTGGATCCACGCATACATGTATACATATCCATACATATATATAATTATATAAGTATACAAGCAATTTTTTATATACACCTATACATAAAGACAATGTACGCCTGTGTACACTTATCCATCTAATTTTAATTCCCAAAATAGGTTGTATATTTTCTTTTCATACGTCTTATAAATTACACATATTATATATATATATATATATATATATATATATATCTCGGCATACATCATTCGGATTTTGATACTAACTTGTACACATATGGGTAGAATGGTCAGTACATGAAGGTATAATGAGTTCAAGAATGCAAAATTGACTGCATCCAAGATTAACACATCCCACATAAAATAAGGTCTTCTCATATGATGGAAAAACATATACATAATGAGGTCCATTCTTATACATGAAATACACTTATACTTAGGTACGCCCTTATACATACAATAATATATATAAGCATGCACAAAATTAGGTGTACCCATATATGTGAGAAAGATATCTAACCTTACACTGAGGTGCACTATTATACACGTGAAATATATATATCGAAGTGATTATAGTGAAATCATTTACAATTACATAGTTCATGATAGGATATATTTTTTCAAACTTTGTACACCAATAATATAAAGTCATTGTGTACTTAGATTGACATTTCAACCCATTGTATGGTAGATCATTATCCTCACTTCTTCGGTCTGTAAAATCCTCCAACAAATGATCCACACAATTGTGAAAGAGCTGGAATGTGTGTCGGAACGGGATGGTTCTAAGATTTTATGTGTTAGACAGTTTCAATTTATTTTTATGGCGGCATTTGAAAATTATTTCATTTCTCTGATTTAATAATTGGCTAGATTGTCTGAATTTGATAATTTTAATCTTTTCGTCTAACCATGAATTACACATGCTTCTAAAGCTATTGGGAGTGTGAGACTTCCCTATAATCTTCCAAACACACACACATATATATATTAACATACACATATACAAATATATATATATATACACACACACACATATGTGTATATATATATATATATATACACACAAATATATACATCCATACATACACATAACTACATATGCTGTTAAATATAAGAGACAATGAATGTCTATTATGTTTAATCATGAGCCGTTCTAAACGTCGTATATTTGCTTGAATTTCAGTTGAAAATAAAAACAAAAATTCTCCAACATTTGGATAATTATTTATTGGTTTTCTTCTAAGCTTTCGGCTCACATGAGTCATCTTCAGAGAGGTTGTTTAGACTGAAATATTATAACATCCACTATCACCGACGATTTTATTTTGTGTTGACATAAATATTGCCGTTGCCAAGCGGAGTGTTACCAAAAATAAACGCGGTTCTTAAATTTGCGATGCGGTTTTATGACGTCACACCGCGTGATAGCGCGAAATGACAACAAAACCATGTAGTCAAATGCAATGTAATATGTTATTTCCGGATTTAAAGTTGATTTTATTGAGTGCTGGTTGTTTAGATTTGATGTACATGGCCTCCAATATCTGCAGGTTCCTCTTACTGTGTGTATGAGTAAGGATCACCGTATTGTTGACCAAAATCTGTCTGATATTACCTACAAGCATTTGTTTTTCAGAGAAATGTTGTTTAATGGTACTCTGATCAGAAAGATGACATGCAAGTCTACGGGAGAGCGTGGTTGTAGTAAAACCAATATATGTACTAGGTTTTTTATTAATATCAGAGATGCAATCTCTGAATGGGCATGTAAATTGGTACACTGCATTGGTTTTCGTAGAGAATTCAGTTAATGCTTGTTGGGTTATTATAGACTATGAGGTCAATTCTTTTAAACTTTTTATAATATATAATGAGTTTAATTTGAGTATTACTTTCCTCTGGTTTAACATTTCTACGTATTATGTTTTTGAGAGTTTTTTTCATCTTGTTTATAATTATTATGTATTTGTGTGAAATAGTATAAGTTAATAGTGTTATGTTTATTTTGATGTAAACCATTATTATTAATATTATCATTATTGTTAGAGCTATTGTTAATTTTGTTGAGATATATTTTAATTTATTGATCAATAACGGAATTAGGAAATCCATTATTGACTAGTGTTTGCTTAATGTTGTGTAATTCTTTATAAAATATAGATTTGGAAGAAGATATCATTTGTGTGCGTTGAAGTAAGTTTTTTATAACAGCTAACTTATATCGTTTATAACAGCTATCTTATATCACTATTATAATTAAGAAGACACGAAGTTATGCTAGTCCTTGTTAAGACTGCTGTACAAGCTAGAAACCACGACTTTTGTCTTCGAGCTGGCATAACAATCGACGACTCCTTATGGCTTGGGTCAACCCGTGGTTTGTTTTTTTAGGCACTTTCCAAAGTTGCTGCACGCTAGTATCACCTCCTCCAGACCGATCACCTTTCTGACAAATTGGCCATGTTGAGATTCTAACTCGGGCTTCATAGTCATATATATATATATATATATATATATATATATATATTGTGTATTTTGGCAGCATTTTTTCATTAATGCAGGTTTCATTAAAATTAGTAGACAAAACTTGTCTATATTATTTAATGAGACCTGGATTAATATATATATATATATATATATATATATACAACTTTATTATAGAGAGGATTGCTCATAGTGCATATAAGACACCATGTATCTCAATTTATTTGATATGTAATTGTTTTACTGCAGATCTTCTATAGGTGTACGAATTGTTTTGTCCTGACTTTTTTAAGTCTGAAAGTAATTTACTACATGAATTACTTAAGGTACTTATGTTTTTTTATCGCTCAGTGTTCTGTTAAAGTTGAAATAATATCTACAATCCCACATCAGAAGAAATGTATAAATATTAATCTTAATCTAATTTTAGATTGTCTTGTTTTTGAATCGACGCCCACTTTTGGTCTGTCCTCCTTTCGAAATTCTTCTTGTACCAAATCAGTTTCGTATGTTTTTCTTAATTTCTTCCCTCGAATGTAAAAAGCCGTAGGCACTTGCGCTTTGGTGCGCATGCAAATTAAAATATCTTTCAGTGGAGCTTAAAGTTACCACAAATCGGTGAAGAACAAAAAATAGTTAGATTCTGAAGTTTTTGGTTTGTTAGGCATACAAGTGTAAAGACTAATTAAAGACACTTTTTTGTAGTTCTGTAATTCAAGTGTTTTTTAATTGCAATATATTCAGTGGCGAAATCTGCCTCGTGGCTAAACAAGTTGAGCATTAACCCACGGAGACAAAAAGGTTTCGGGCGTGTAAACGATTCCAAGAACAGAAAACAGAATTTGCGAACCGAGTTTAAACTCATTTTGCACGCATCCATTTTTTATGGACTTAGGTTTACACCTATATCACGTTGAAACATCAGTTCCGGTACGATCATAAAAGTTAAGAAACTTTGAGCCTAGTCAGTACCTAGATGTGTAACCATTAGAGAACACCAGGTGCTAGTAGTTTGGGTGTGCGAGTTGTGTAATCTATAATGTATCGGAATTGCTAATAGAGAGCCGAATTTCAGTTGGGTTCATTATATTGCCTTATGTACAAATACTACTGGGGAAGGTTTGAATCCACATCTTCTCCTCAGATATGGGTTAATTAGTAAAACATATATCACTTAATTGTTATTATATTAAAAATAATTCTCATAATCTGAAGAAAAATTCTGTCTATAAATAAAAATGGTGATAAACCGGAAAAAAATCAATCAACAATATTGTCTCACATTAGCTACGGGTTTGATAGAATATATCACTATAGCTTTGATTGTCAGCCAATTTAATAAAAGGAAAACTTTGAATTCAAATACGCAGTATTGATAGCAAACACAGAAAGGAAACTGAAGAAACTTTGGCAGAAATTTATAAAAGAAAACGAGAAGAAAGGACTATACATCAATTGCAAGAAGGCAGAATATATTCCTGTTAATTAAAAAAGATCTTAACGTGCAAGTGATAAATTGGAGATATGAAAATCAACCAAATATAAACGGGAAGCGTCGTAATAGAAGATGGAAAGTGCGGTAATTCGAAGGTGCATTGGGATAGTGAAAAAGGCTTACCAAAAGCAGAAAAACAAAATTTAGAAAGAGCTACAATGGTGAGCCATGATGGCCAGCGGCCCGGAGAATGCAGTACCTAGAAGAAAGAAGAAGGGTCATTTCAAGAACAATAAGTTAAATCATATTCTTCAGATATTAAGAAAAAGTAAGCCGTGGAAAGCAATTGTCGACGACCTCCATCATAGACATCTTAGGTGAAACAAAAAGTAGGATGTAATGTTGAAGCAGAGTTAAAACTGTGCGCTTCTCGGTACTGTGGATGTTCCCATTTATAAACTTTGGGTAGCATTGACTTTCTACTGAATAATTATCCTTTTATTTAGCATTGTCCTTCCTAAGAAGATGGTTAGATTCGTTAATAATACAAGATATCCACTATTCTGAGTTATTATTTGTTTCACTCATTTCACCCCCCAAGTGAGGTGGAACCGTCATTAGCGCGCAGGAAGTAACAATGAGAGAAATGAATGGATACAGAGGAGATTGAAGAAAGAATAAAAGATGAACGGATTTCAAGAAGAGAAAAGATGGTAATTAGCATTGCATTTAAATTTTTGGAGATTGTAGGGATATTGCGGATATGCGTTGTGGTGCAGTGGATATCGACTCGGACTACAAATCGGGGAGCCGAGTTCGAATTCCAGTTGAATTCCTCGTATTCACTTACGCGCACACACCCTTGGGAAATGTATTAATCCTTCTCTTCTCTACGGTTATGAGTTAAATAATAGGACAGATTGGGTTTTATAGCCTTGGTTGGCAACCAGTATACCGAAGAAAGCAACCTGCTGCGGGATAAACTTCTGCCCCTTCAGTCATGTCTTATTCGAGACATGATCGCTCAAGCGTGTATCACGTATGGCACTTAACTGACTGACTGAGCTATCAGGGAGGCAAATGGAAGAAAGGTGTGACGTGCGAGAAAAGAAATTGTTCCAATAGAAGTAGAGGTTACATTTAACTATTTCAACGGTAAAGGGGTGGGACATAAATGCCAATTCGGTAGCTTAAATTCACGTGGAAGGGGCACCGGGGAAAAAAGCTTGTCAGAGCAAATATCATGAAAATATTTTTAGAAAAGACAGAGGGAAACCACATCACATCGACGAATATATGACAGAAGGCGAAATTCCAAATCAGGACCAATTGCATTGCAGAACCATCTTAGAATTTCTTTTTACAACTTAATGTCTCTATAAGATATCCAGTTCGTACCAAAAGCACGACACTGGGGGTAATAGTTAAGCTTGTCTATTCTGGTAAACAATTATCCAACACTGAGGTGCGCTAAGTTGAGTTTATAATGCTATGTATTTATTTGTATGGATATCAGCACAGACTAATCCTCTTAATAGAATGTTCTAATAATGAGAACATTATACCTGTAGATTTACTAAATAATGACAGGAACGGGCTTGGATAATTTTTATCTTAATCAATTCACTCTAAGCAAAACAATAATACCACTAAGATGTAAATGGGATACTAATAGTTTACGGAAGATAAACCTCTTCTCCAGTTCAAATATAGTATTTGAGTTTCGAACAAAGACGCAGTTAATCAAGTTAAGTATTTTATCGATTCTGAACCGACGCAAAAACGAAAAATATATTTAATATACATCATAAGATTAAAAAATAGAAAAAGTAAAATAAAAATAATAAGAAAAACCAAAAGCGGGAAAAACAAAAATAAAAACGGAAAGAAAAAAAGAAAGAAGTAAAACATAATAAACCCTAAAACAAAAGAAAGGACACGACTTTTAATGAAATGAAATTAAAATTAATAAATACGACGCGAAAGAAATTAATTAAGAGAGAAAAATTATTATTTCAATCTTAGGAAGGCTTTCTTTAACGTAAAGTTAAGTATTAGAATCGCAATACATTCAAATATTTTCTGAAAGGAACATTTCAAGTGATATTATGGAAACAGTGTTGTAATATTGAATCTCCAAGCATTTGAATGCTGCGAGTTTATTTCAATAAGGAGGTTTCAAGGTCGTGTATTCTACATAGGGTATCGCTGTAATTTCAAAAGAATCCAATCTGGAAATGAAATATGTTATACATGTCATATACTAGTAAATTTATGTCAAACTTATTTATCATACTTTTTTTTTAATCATTTCACCCCGAGCAAGGTGGAAATAGTTACATTATGAAAATCACATGTGTTACTGGATTTAAATGGCGGTTAACATTTTTCTAATATATATTTCGGACAATGTTTAATTAAACAGGTACCATTTATTAATCACCATATTTAAAAGTAGTTAATAATCTATTTAGACAGTTAATTGCCATACGTGATACATGCTTGGGCGACTGATTTTCTTGCTGTAAGTTGTTGTTAGTATCTGAGGTTGACTATTTGCAAACCATTGTTATAGCACCCAATCTGTTTTAATATTTAACGCATAGCTGGAGGGGAAAAAGTGGACAAAGACGAACCGGATACAGGGGGAGAAAGAGCAAAAGAAGGATATGAACACAGGAGTGAAGACAGTTACGAAGGTAGAGAAAAAGGAAAAGGACAAGATAAACGGGATGATGTAGAAAGGACTGTGGTTAAGTGGATAAGAAATGGGAATTGACATTGCATTTAAATTCCTGAAGGTTGTAGCCGTCAGGAAAGCAAGTAAATAGAAGAGAGCTCCACAGGCGGGAAGCGCGAAAAAAGAAGCTTATGAAGTAGAATTGTTACCTGCATTAGATTGATCTAACTGTAAAAGAGTGGGACCTTGATGCCAGTCTGGTTGCTCGAGTTAATTCTTGTGGAGCGGATACCAGTGACCTACGTTCTTCGGAGCAGAAGCCATGAAATTATTTGTAGAAGAGACAGAGGTAAGCCACATCCCGTCAATGAGAAAGTGGTATCTGAACTGTTATGTGATAGCTTTCCTTATGTGTGGCAGTAAACGCTGGACAAATATAAAGAGACTCGAAACAACAGAATGTGGTTTTACAGAAGGATGCTGAGGATTCAATGAGCCAAACATGTGAGCAACGGCGAGGTTTTGAAGATCAGAGAACGGAAAAGGAAATTTATACTTCACAACAGAAAGAGAGAGTTGAAATGTCTGGGGCCCGTAAATAGAAAGGTAGACTTAGAAAAACTGATGCCCAGAAAACAGAGGAAATCAACGCGGAGCATACTTGATGGGCTTGAGCAAATGAATGGCGGAACAGAGTTTGAGAGAAATAATCAGAAAGGTAAAACTTAATTACAAGGAAAGGAAGATGTGGAGTGCCATAATTGCTTACGCATTGGAGAGACACAGCGCATAAAAGAAGGAATACGTTGATTTCAATAATATTTTAACCGGGATCGTTTCAATTTCTGAGTTGGAAAGTTAATGAAAAAATGTAATCCATCTACTTGTGTTACTGTTAAATAGTTATTTACATTATTCGGACTATTGTCTTCATCTTCGTTGCCATTTGTACGACGCTCTGGCCTTTTTCAGGTGCTAAAAATTTCAATCCGAACCCATTATTACAACCACTGAGGTATATCATCCTCATTTCTTAAGAACACATAGCCTAGTGGATATAGACGTTGTTTAGTTCCCGTGACTTGACCCAAAGAGTTGTGAGTTCAATGCCAGGCTACAGCAGTGGTGAAGAAGAAACTTGCAGGGTTAGAGGGAGATAATTTATGACTTCCAATCGCGGCTTTAAGCAAGGAATGAGGATGATATACTCAAGTGATTGTAATAAAGGGTTCAATTCGAAATTCCTAGCACTTGAAGAAGGCCGTAGCGCACAACGTCGCAGAAATGGTAACGAAGTTGAGGGCAATAGTCCGAATAATGTAAATACGGTAATTACCACTTCATATCAGAAATATAGACAAATGTTAAAATGGTTTTAAATTTATAATTGTTAAATTCATAATGGATGTATTTAGTTTTTGTTTTTCGAATAAATTTGATTTTTATTTATCTTTCGAGATCAATTTTTTAATTACTTTTTTTTGGAACAGAATTGTTATTATGCCTCATCTTATATTTTAACAACACAACACCTATAACCAAAATCATCCGTGGAAATAGTGCAGTGTGTGTGTGTGGGGGGTTGTTTCAAATTTCTCACTTTTTGCTTGAAATAAAAACTAAACAGAAGAGTAAATCTGTATTCTTCATTTTAGTCTATGACAATTATTCTACGATGTCTATAATTTAAAGCATATAATTTCAATGTTGTGTTTGTTCTGGATGCTTGACAATCGCGGTGGCGTGAAACTTAATTAGTGATTATCCCATTCGGAGGTGTGAAACTAGAAAACATTTTTACGCTGTCTTGATGACCTAGGCATAGGCCATGGTTTGTTAGTGTTTAGGTTTGTGCTTGGCTTTTACTTTTCTATTTTTCTTAAGTTCTTTCCCGTATCGTTTTTTTTTTCTTGCCTTTTGTTTTATTTGGTGGTAATAATTCCTTTTCTTTATTGAGCTTATTTTTGCTCATTTAGCAGCTTTTCTGTTGGTTGCATCAGCACTAGTGTTGCGGTGTGTATTTTATGTGTTGCAGGTTTGAATGGTCTTTGTGTGTATGTGCATTTATAATTATGAATTAATTATGCAATGCAACATGGAAATTTCTGTGTTTCCAGATTCTCTTCATCAGGCAATGTTGGATGTTGGTTGTGAAAATGATTAACAGTGAAATAAAACTATATATACATATGTGTGTGTGTGTGTGTGTGTGTGTTGCGGATTTAAATCAAGCAACAACAAAGAAAATATTGATATTTCATTTTAATATATAATATTCTTCTTTTCGCATTTTTAACATTAACTTTTTATCAGTGCGTATGAGTGTTAAATTTCTTGCTTTAAATTCCTTGTTCGTAGTTGGTTGTTAAGATTTTAATAAAGTGATGAGTAAAAAGTAAGTGTCACGTAGATTGGTGAAGAAAAAAGTGCAGTTTGGCTTGGTGTGGAAGAGCTCGGAATATCTACGAGCTTGGTGAGGTGGACGGGTGAAACTCTGTTTGGCCGTGTTGTGAGATGATGTCGAATATTGCTACTACTCCTTAGTGATTTTGTTCGTTCAGAGACTTAAATACTTTTTCAAAGAGATCACGAAGCATGGTTTTATTATCCGTGAGAACGTGACCTATTTGTTAGAAATTATTAAGCGTTTATTTTCAATATTTTATTGCATTAACTGGAAGGCTGTCTATATCATTTTTGCCATTTGCTCATTGAGTGTCTTTTTGTTAATTTCCGTCTTTGCTCTACATATGCATTAAAAGTTAATAAGTTTAAGACAGACCACCCGACATTTCTTTAAAATAAATTCTTTAAAGTGATTTTTTAAGTAAAAGGTAAGGTTTTAGTAACTACAGTTTATTTGCTTTTATTTTTCAGTATTTTTTTAGGCTCCTCTTACGACTAGTTTAAATTTGAATTCGTCAGTCCACAATGCATTTTGCTAAATTATCAATATTTAGTATTGAAACAACATATTCTGCTTTCGCCATTAACTTCTCAGTTTTGATATTACAAAAACGGCTGGGGATTTGATTCAAATCAAAGGAATCATGAAAAACATATGTCATTTGATTTTGCAAAGACATGCTATACTGTCTAGTTTACGAATAATTTGAAAACAAAATCACCTTTCAAAAAACAATCCAAAACACTCTTCTGAATTATGTCAAAATTAGCTCAAGTCAAAAAAAAAAAAAAATAGGAACAAAACTTTTGGAATTTGACTTGTATTTTCTCGTATTGAATGTAGTGAATTGGATAGAAGAATTTGAAAAGTATACCCAAAGAATGAGAGAGAGCTTTTTCAACGCTTGACGAATGCTTGATAATGTCTACCATTTACATAATTTTCCCAGAACTGTTGGAAAAAATGACAATTATGTGTAAAGCAGTACTTAAGACTGGGGGTGGTTATAGGGACGAAAAACTATGATGCCCTTGTATGATAATTTCTTATAATTAAATATTTATTTTGGTCAAAATAAAAGAAAATATACTGTAATTGCATTTTTTTAATTAAGAAAAAAAGGAATTATCTCATAAATAAAGTGTTTTCTTTTTAAGAAAGGCAGGGTGGTCTCAAACGTTTTGCATGTAGTGTATATATGAAACAATCCTTCTCCAATACAAGTTTTAAAACTTTTGTTTTGTGATTTTTCTTGTGTGTTGTCGATATATTTACTAGTTACTAGAAATTGTCTAAATGTTTGTTTATTACAAGCACAGCGGATTAATTTGCTAGATATTTTCACGGATTATTTTTTTGATATTTTAAATTGCTGATATAGGGACATGTTTTTAATTCCTCCTCATGATTGTAGGTTGTTGTTACGTAAACATGAATTTGATTTTCCAAATTAGATAGCACACACAAACATTGAAGTGCTAGATTGGCAGCAGAGTCTCACCATTTTGCAGTTGAAATAGCTAGATGCAACAGTATCGGACAGGAATTAAGAACACAGAAGATAATGATTAACACTACATTTCAATTTGACTGGAAAAAAAGAAGCTGGAAGAGAGTTTCTCAAGCGCTAATAACGAGAGAAGCAACTGTTTGCATTGAACTCATGGTTCCATCATAACATTTCATCTGTAAAATGACGGAACCTTTCCGCTATTCTAGTAATTGTGTGTGTGATGCTATGACAGCAAAATTTTTCATTGATATAACGTCTAAAATGACGACAACATACATATTGATGTACTCACCTATTCCGTATCTTACATTAAGACATAACAAATATAATACAAAACCCTCAGCAAGACATTACACACACACACATAATATATATATATATATATATATATATATTATTTTCTTTTACTCGACGTCATAATTATTGCAAAAAAATTAAAATATGGCACTGTTAAAGAGCGAACACGCACAAGATTTTTAATAACTGAGCCGGCGCTGCCACGCTGTTGTCGTTCTACCCATGTGTGTGACAGGACAGACGTATATATATATATATATATATATCTTCCAATTTTATTGCTTTTTTTTCGAACTTTACGTTCAAACCTCCCTTACATTTTAATCAATTTTGATAAAAATTTTGTTTTTCAGTGTGTTCCACATTCCCTTCTCTATTTCATATAAATGTGACCTGTCTAGCATTACAATTTTGCCAAAGATAACTTTTGATGATGTGTTGGCCTAAAGTGTCCTAAGGTTTTAATTAAAATATGACGTTCATCTGTTCACATTCTATATATATATATATATATATATATATATATAGAGAGAGAGAGAGAGAGAGCCATAATTTCCAAATTTCATTATTGACAGATAAATGCAATTCTTCTTGCATAAAATGCACGAGATAGTAATAAAATATAACACAAAAAAAATCAACATATTTTATTGCAACCTGGTGCACAATAATTATAAGCAGGACGAATTTACCACGAGAAAAATTAAATAAATTAATATAAATTAAAAAAAATGTAAAACATATAATATATTACAGAAAATGGAAGACCGCTAACCAAAATAACCCCACCGAATCAAAACTAGCGATGATCAATATAGTGTACCAATTTCAATACCCATTACGATACTATGTTTCTTATTACAAATTAGTTACCTATATCGGACATACTACTATCACATAAGTAGATATCTTACACGTCACCTGTTGAATCAAAGTGCTATTAAAATAATTTACAACGACTTCTAAGAAAAATTCTAGTTGATATCACAAAAATCCTTTTTAAATCACATAACCGTCGACATGTTATTATTCAGAAAGCCCTATTGATTAAACGCCGTTCCTCCGCTATCAATATGACAGTGTTCAGAAGAAGAGACGGCGTGTTAAGTGTTTTCTAAAAACAGATGTGACCCTCACATCAATTCAGCCCTGCAAAGAACATAGCTGCTCGAAACAATCACTCTTTCACAAGAATGTTCACACAGTAAAAAAATAAACAAAACAAACAAACTACTATGTAGTACTACACAGGGAGAATAAATATACCGAATACAACATTCTTAAGAATTGTTAAAGCATTGGTTAAATGCGCTCAGGACAATAAAATATATAGAAGATCTTTTAATCTTTAACCCCTAAAAAGTAGAAAAATGATTAATTGATTAAATCATCCTTGTCGACCGTATTTTATGAAAGTTGTTTAAGAGAAAGTTTACTGCCCAAATTATATATATATATATATATATATATATATATATATATATATATATAGCCTTTGAGATTTGAAAACGATATCACTCGACCGGCGGTCGAGACCGATTCCATTTTCTTCATAGTCATCTTACGTAAACATAACGTGAATCGCTGACGGAAAACAAAAAAATGAAATTTTAATTAAAATTTCGAACGTGTTAGAAAGTATTTAAAAAAAAAAGATCTTTCCTCTTAATAACAGCATAAACATTTTGGAGATAAAACTTTGTATTAAGTTTGAGCCCTTTTAACATCATGATATGCTTTATTTTTTTGTCAATTGACCTAAATTCGTAGTTTCTTTCTTCTGTTTAACTACAACCTTCATCTCAAAGACGATAAAAAATAACAAATTTGATTTTTTCAACGATCTTCTCTAAATAAATTACTTGTATAATTTGTTTTTCGGTGCGTGGTTGAAAGAAGTATGCGTATATATTTCTCTCTTTCAATTGTTTGTTTTTACTTTTCGTAAGCAAACTGGATGACTTTGTCCCCACTCTGGAAGCCTTAATTAAACGAATGTTTATACTGACCGGGATGATAAATGCGAGATTAAAGAGTTCAATAATATCATTGTAGGTCATTCTAAGTAACAGTTTTAATGACATACTTTTGAGTTGTAAAAGTTGGGCTGGGTTTTTCTATATTTGAACGGATACATTTCATTGCTACATTTTTAATCGACCCCGGACGAATAAAACAATAAACTTTAATCGCCTAATTAAGTTTTAAATCACCTGAGTCAATCGAGCGAGTGAAATTTCAAAGGCTGTACATATAATCTATATGAATGATAATGAAAACCATGATTAAAATGCTTGAATATTGGTTGAATCTGTTAGTTGCAAAGATAATTTTAACCTGATTCACAATCGTATTTAGCAAATAAAGATCCATGTTTTATTGTTCTCGACAACTAAATCCATTCTCTTTACCAGGATTGTGTGGGCAGGTTTGGTTTCAAGGCCCAGGATTATTATTAATATTACTTACAAGCAGTATAGCCCTGCGTTGCTCGGGGTAATGAAAGCTTTAAAACTAATCCATGGTCCTGGAGCTCAGACTTAACCTAAAGAATATTTGTGTGACGTTTGGTGAGAATCGGATAAGAATTGTGAATTTGTATAAAGGACATACAGACAGATAAACAGACACACACACAAACATCTTGCCTTTTATATATATATATATATATATATATATATATATCGCTCATTCAGTGAAATGAATTAGAGTGCTCTAGCTATTGGGCGCGTATAATGATATGCGCTAAAAAGTCTGCCCACTTCCACCGAACGCCCATAGCCCAGGGGTAGAGTCACCGACTGACGCCTTTTTCGGTCGGGTTTCAATCCTGGGTAAAAAAGCAATCGGAGTCTAACCGTACTGATGACCTGTTATACGGCGAAACAGATCTGTCTGCGAATGATTATATATATATATATATATGTATTATTGATTTTCTGCACTATTGTAAGAACTGCAACCTTGAAACTTCTGAATATCGTTTCTTATGTCTTTGTCTATGAGTGTATCAAATTTAATAAAAATCGGACCACTTCTATAACCCGATTTTTTCGATTATCGATATTTATCGGCGGTACCTCGACATAAAACCTAGCTTAGAACGCTCGCAGATGCTTACAGTACAACTGTGTAAATTTTCAAGAAAATCGGTTCAGCGTGTTTAGAGTCTATATGGAAAGGAAACACACATACACACAGACAAAGTTCCCTTTATAAATAAGTTTAGATATATCATGCATACGTATTTTCACACAAAGTGCTTAGTGATTATCGGTTAGGTTTTAGTGACAGGAAATCTCCAAATCTCTCACACCTTTCTTAGCATCCTTAAAGCCGCCAGCAATATGGAAAGTGTTAACTTTCCATTCATAGAAGTTTACTTCTAGTGACTTTTTTTTTCAACACCGTTCAAAATTGCTCGGGGTATTACATGCAGGAACGTAATATTCATTTGCAGCCCATCTGGTCTCCTCCATTGGAATTCATATCTTCAGAATCATATCGTTTTTATGTCCACACGACGTATCTGATAATAATAGGTGAGAATATTTCTAACATCTTTGTGTAATATTTTCACAGACCACAGAAAACTGTGGGGTCTGCCAGAATTTCCAGTTCTATCTCTCTTTTAGTTCCCTAGGTACTATTCTATGTACTGTGCTCTATTTATGTTCTATACTCTGTTCTATGAATGCCCATTACCATAATTAATATTGTGTGATAGAGACATAACGCCAGCAAAAGTGTACAAATATCAGTCAGTTAAGTGCCATACTTGATACACATTTGAGCGATCATGTCTTGAAAAAGACGTGACTGACTGGGCAGAAAATTTTCCCGCAGTAGGTTGTCATTATTTTCTGCGATAGAAAGATCCAAGGCTATAGAACCCAATCAGTCGTGCTATTTAACCCATAAATTGAATGACAAGGGAGAAGTAACTTTCCCAAGGCTATTTGCGCGTAAGTGAATGCCAGGAATTCAAAATCGAACTCGGCTCTCCGAATTCTCGTTCCAAGCTGATATCCACTGCACCACAACGCATACGCACCTTTAAAGTATACTGAACTTAATATACACATCTTTAAATCCTGTCTATATATTCAGACATAGGTAGT
The DNA here is from genome assembly GCA_037127315.1 of Ascarosepion bandense. Taxonomy (NCBI): domain Eukaryota; kingdom Metazoa; phylum Mollusca; class Cephalopoda; order Sepiida; family Sepiidae; genus Ascarosepion; species Ascarosepion bandense. The sequence goes on from JBBBDQ010032672.1 coordinate 2,097,437, forward strand.
AGGTACCTCCACTAATTCACGGAAAAAACAGCATAGCGTAATGTAAAAAAGGCCACAAACTTAACGAAAATAAAGTTTTATCGTCAAAATGTTGATATTATTGAGAGGAATGATCAAAGAATTTATTGAATTATTTTTTGAATTTTTTTTCTAACACTTTCGAAATTTCGGTTAAAATGTTTGTTTTGTTTACGTCATCGCCTTCTACAAAGTTTAACATTGATTTTTTTGCGTTTTTTTTACATTGAAAACACTTTTTTTTAAAAATTCTTGTAAAATCAAATAGTTGTCCGATATAAATGAAATTTTCAGAACTTATTCACAAATAAATGAAATTATATTTTTTATTACAACCAAATTGCCTTGGATCTTTTATGCTTAAAATGATAAAATAAACCAAAGCCTCTACACAGGGTCATGTTTTTTTCCCCTTTATTTCCATTCATGCAAAGATGTGCAATGCACTAGCCCCCAACACAAAAATCTGTTTAAAGTAAGCTAAGTGACAAACAAACCTGCACGGGAGATTTACTCTAGCTCATCTTAATTCATAAGGTCTAAACTTGTCAATGTTCTCTCTTCCTATCAGCTAAGATCAGAATTTATAAGAGCAATGTCTGATGCAAGACATAAAATCATTTTACATTTAGCTTTCTCTGAAGATCTTTTTAAACCAATAGTTGTTTTGTAGGTCATCTGTAACTCGATTATGTCGTTATCATCATTACTTGTATAAATATAATGATTATCAAAATTAGTTTATTTAATGTATTATTAATTATTTCTCGTTAAGTATTTTTTAAGCTTGGAACTCATTATTATTTGTATTATTACGACTAATTTGATATTTATTTTTACTATTATTACTACTTTGTGATTTATTTTATTATTACTCCTGATAATTTTATTTTATATTTAGCTTCATGAATATTATTAATTCTATGTTTATTACTTTTATATTCATAATTTTTATAATTATATTTATTTTCATTATTATTTATTACTATTTTATATTTATAAATATTGTAATTATATTTATTTTCATTGTTGTTCATTACTATTTATAATTATCATAATTATTATATTTATTTTCATTATTGTTTATGACTATATTTATTTTTGCTTTTTTATTTCATATTTTCATAATTTTATTATTACATTAATATTTATTATTGCTGTTTTTTTAATCATTTCACCCCAAGCAAGGCAGTTTTATTGCCACTGTTGCGCAGGGGGTTACATAGGGGAAATTGCTGAAAAAGAGTTGGTAGGTTATTGGGAGTGTCAGGAGGGGGGTATAGAAGAATGAGAATACAGGTGTGATGGAGGGGAGTGGCTGTAGAAAAGAGCTTGAAAGAAAGGATGCGAGTTAGGAGATGACTGTTGACCTTAAATTTAAATACCTGGAGAGTGTAGCTGTCGGAGAAGCAAGTATACGAAAGGGAATTCCACAGGCGGGAAGTGCGAGAAAAGCTGTTAAGGTAGAAATTGCGGTTACATTTTATCGGTTTCACTGTAAAATGGTGGGACCTAGTTGCTAGATTTTAAATACCTCTTTTATATATATATACCAGGTTTCTTTTAGTTATTGTTAAACTTACTGTGAAAAAGAATATTTTCGAATTTATCCTTCTTACCTCTATTCGCAGACAAGAAAATGCTGAGATCTGTACAATCTCAAACCTTCTCAGAATTTCTCCTTGTTTCTATTTTAGTGTTTATAGCACTTTTCTATGTATGATTATCATTATCACTTTTGCTTCATACCTACCTGTATACAGGAATGGGCTCTTCCTATCCGCTTAAATACGTGGACATTATTTGGATAGAGAAGAGTGGCTATACTGAATAGCAGTTCACTAGAAGGGTATCGACTTTACGCAGTGTGCGAGTCTTGTACTTGTTGATATACTTCTTCTATGTGCTCTGTCCCTTCAACACCTAGGCGATCATGGCTTTCCACGTCTCCCTATCCCTGCTGGCTCTTAGTACGCCTTCTCCTGTCACACCATGCAAACCCTCGTTCTGTCATCCACCTGATTAGGTCCTTCAAATATTTTATCCGTTGCTTTCCCCTATCTATTTTTCCCTTTATCTGGCCTGTTAGCATCAGGTTCTCCAAGCCCTCCTTCCTTATTGCGCGTCCCAGGATCTTCAGCTGTCTCTTCCTGATGCTCAATATTAATTTCCTTTTTGTTTCCATCATTTCTAAGACCTCATCATTGCTCACATGCTCGATTCATGATATTCGCAGCATCCTTCTGTAGAACCACATTTCAGTTGCTTCAAGTTTTTCCTTCATCTTTGATGAGATTGTCCAGCATTCACTGCCATATTTAAGAACGCACAACACATAACAATCCAGTACTCTAGCGAAATTGTCCTGTTTATCAACTTCTGGAATGCTTCCTTCGTCATGCCAATTTGCCTTCGGATCTGTGTCGCATTTTCCGTCTTCTGTTATAACACTTCCCAGGTATTTAAATTTTTGTACCTGCTTGATTCTAGTATTCCTGACCTGTATTTGACATTTTGGGCTGCCCTATTATGCGCATTCTCTGTTTTGGTGATTATTTACACATTAAACTTTTAGAGTTACAACAATTTTCTTCGTAGAGTCTCACGTTGTAATGCAGATCTTACATTGCTGATGCTCTCTGTCAATAACTTTGACCTCAGACGTATATCAACATTTCGCAGCATGTTGGCAGTTCATGGAAATGTCCATTTCTGCAGTGTTGTGACCTTAGACGATTCAAAGAGTTTAAAGCCCTGATCAACAATGAGGATCGACACTGTAACAGTATCTATATTGCTAAATACAGACAGTATATCTACCGTGTTTCTCAAATCAATCATCACCCGTTACACCCAATGGTGTGTAAGGGCAGCGTTTTTGCTGTTTCCGTAACAAACTGTTTTTTTATGGGGCAGGGTTGTTAGCCCTGCACCCAACGCCCAGACCTGGAGGAAGATGATTTTCTAAACATAGCTTAGACGTGACACACAGCCGAAAGTAAGGGACACCCAGTGAGGATCGAACTTACTGCTCAATTGAAATGATTCAAGCAAGATCAGCTTGCTAACCATTACACCACGCTAGGTGCACAGTTTCTCAAATGCTTTCTTAAAAATCAAACAAACAATTTTGGGGCATGAATTATCATCTTGACAGCAGTAGTAGTTATTTTTCTTGCCTTTCTACTTAAGATATGTTGTTGCTTTTCCTGGAGATTTATTGGCTATAAATATCCTCGGGTCTCCAGTACATTTCTCGACACTCCTATATTTGAAATACCGATGATCGCGTAATTATTAATTTGATATTATTATGACATCTGTTTTGATGAGCAAGTTTCAAGACTATTGAAAGCGAAGAGAAGATTGTGGTCAATTTCCCGACCTTCTCCGTTGCAAATCGAAACGAAAATAATGTAAGTTCTCAGGATCGGAGTATGAACATAACTCGCAGGTGGAACTTAAATTAACACCCGACCTCTGGTGGATCTCGTACATCGATTTATTGATCTGGCTTTTGTAAAGACCTACCTTTACACAAGATAGACCTGATTTGGCAGCTTGTAGTGTGATCGATCCCGACTTTGCAGCTCAGATACAGTCACTTTCTCACCGGCGTAATGAGGTTCCCTGTATCTCTTCTGCAACTAGTTTCATGGATTCTGCTCCGGTTAACGTAGCTCCCCGATGTCCCCCTATGAATGAATCTACTCGAGCCACAAGATTAACAACTAGGTCCCACCATTTTACTGTAAAGACCAATAAAATATAAACGCAAATTCTACCCCTCAGTTTCTTTTCTCGCACTTCCCGCCTCGACAATTTCCAAGAATTTAAATGCAAAGTAGATAGACATTTCCTATTTCACTGACTTTTATCCTCTCTCTTTCTCCCTCTCTCTCTTTCATGCTCCTTTCTCCGTCCACTCCACTCTAATCAATATTCTCATCCTTCTCTTACCCACTTCCTGAAACACCCTATAACCTGCCACTCTTTCTCATAACTTTCTTCTTATGTCACCCCCTGCACAACAGTGGCAGTAAACTGCCTTGCTTGGGCGATATGGTTATATATAACGTGGAATATTTGTTATTTAAGTCAAGTAAATTTCAATAGAGACAAACTCAAAAGCGCTCAATGTTAAATTTTGAATTTAGTTTAACAGGGTAATATAATCTAGAAAAATTTTAAAATATTCTACAAATTCATGGGTAATGCAGGTTTTGCTGCTAAATATGTAGTACCCACGAATTTGTATACCTAAAACATTTTCTAGAGTGTGTGTGTGTATATATATATATATATCAGACCTAGATTACTATCTTCATATTTGGGTGTGAGCTATCCTGTCCTTACTTTCCAGTCTCGAGAGAGTCCAAATGCGTCTTCAATTCCTTGTCGGTAACAAACTATTTTCCACCATCGATCTCTCTCTTACTTTTTACACTCACACACACACAAGCGTGATGTGGCAAGTTTCTAACTGCTCTATCTCTACTTCCATAAAAGTGCTCAGATGAACTACAGTAATTGGTTGCGCCACTTTTAAGCTTCACGTCTACGACCTGCCATATCACTCACATTTTATCAAACCACCCACATTCCCTCCATTTCCACTGGTGAGAACTAAGTTCTACTCGGACAGCCTCTTCTTGAGAACCACTGATCTGTGGAACCGACTCCAATGAAGATGTTTTTTTCGATTCACTACAATCTTAAACTTAAATCTATGATTAACCGTTATTTTTCTTACTTATCCGCATCTCAGGTTTCTAAGTTAATATCAAAGCTAGACCCCCATAAGGCGAGCGGAGGTGATCGAATCCCGGTCATTTTCCTGAAGTAATCTGCCCCTGAACTCTCCTCTGTTTTATCTAAACTCTATAATTACTGCCTTTCTGCTTCCTGTTTGCTGGAAATCCTCTTCTGTGGCTCCTGTATTTAAGAACTCAGGGGAACCCTCCGACCCATCCAATTATCGCCCTATTAGCCTCCTACCAAATTTCGGAAAGGTTTTCGAGGCTAATTTTTTTTAATCATTTCACCCCGAGCAAGGCAGAAATGCCACTGATGAACTGGGGGCTACACAACTGTAAAAAGATTAATTAGAAAAGAGTGAGGAGTACAAACTAGTTAGAAAGGAGCAATAGAAAGCTGAAAAAGCAGGCGCAATGACAGATACATAGGTAGAGAGAAAGGGAAGGATCTACGGGGGTGGGGAGAGAGCTAGTGTCCAGTGGTTAATAGATGAGTATTGACATTGCATTTAAATTTCTGGAGGTTGTAGCCGTCAGGAAAGCAAGAATATGGGAGCGAGTTCCACAGACGGGAATTGCGAGAGAAGAAGCTGAAGGAGTAGAATTGTCGTCTGCATTTGGCTAACCTAACTGTGAATGGGTGGGACCCAGTTGCCAATCTGGTTGCACGAGTAAATACCTGTTGAGGAGGCACCAGTGACTTAAGTTCGTCCGAGCAGAAGCCATGAAAGTATTTATAGAACAGACAAAGGGAGGACACATTTCGACGGTGGGGAAGTGGCTGCAGTCTAGCCGCCAGATCAGTACATATCACATAACAGACACTCCTTTGGAGCCTGTCGAGAACATTTAGGAGAACGGCAGGGGCGCCTGACCATAAATGGCAGCAGTACTCCATGCACGGAAGGATGGTTGACTTGTAAATATGCAGGATGGATTCAGGCGGAAAAACATTATCAATGCTAAGATAGATCAATATCTTATTGCTCATAAACTGTTCCCAGACAGACAATATATATTCCGCTTTGCCAAGTCTACTGCCGATATCCTAACGACCATCAAGGAGTACATATGCGAGGCTCGTGCTATCTCCAAGGTTTTCGATAGAGTTTAGCACGATGGCCTTCTGCGCAAGCTTCAGGGCAATGGTATCACTGGACTGTTGCTTGAGCTGATTCAATCTTTCCTATCTGACCTAATAATGAATGTCATCTTGAATGAGTATGCCTCTACCACCTATCACACGAACGCTAGTGTCCCTCAAGGCTCTATCCTAGGCCCGACGCTCTTTCTAATCTTCATAAATGATCTCCCAGACGTGATCAATGGTGGTGTCATCTGTGTAGGCTTCTACACAGATGACACTACCAGTAAGAAATCTGGCAAGGCGGACAAACACAACCTCGCTGCTAATCTTGAGAAGGACCTCCACTCAGTGATGGACTGGAGTAAGAAGTGCCACGTACAATTTAATGCTTCTGAAACGAAACTCCTATCTGTCAACCATCACAGGCAATCTGAGCCTCCTCAGCCTTACCTTAAAAGTGGAATCATTACATTGAATCAACTGTTAGGAAGGTTGGGTCACTATGTCGGGCTAGGAAGCTTTTTCCGCCTGAATCCGTTTTGCATGTATATAAATCAACTATCCGACCGTGCATGAAATACTGTTGTCATATCTGATCAGGCTGTTCGTTTCAGTGTTCTCGACAGGCTCCAAAGGAAAATCTAATGTGATTGGTCCTGACCTGGCAGCATGACTCGAATCACGTGGCTTCTTTCTCTCTCTTCTATAAATATTTTCATGGCTTCTGCTCTCATGAACTTAGGTCACTGGTGACCCCTTCACAAGAATTTACTCGGCCAAGCAGACTGGCAACAAGATCTCACCCTTTTAAAGTTAGACCAACCAAATGCAGGCGAAAAGTCTATTCCAACAGCTTCTTTTCTCGCGCTTCCTGCGTGTGGACCTCACTTCCATATAAATGCTTTCCTGACGGCTACAACTTCCAGGAATTTAAATGCAATGTCAATTCTCATCTCTTATCCACTTAACTCCAGCTCTTTCTACATCACCCCTCTCTACCTTCGCAACTGTTTTCACTCCTGTGTTCACGTCCTTCACTTGCCCTTTCTCTTTCTCTTTCTCCCCCTGGAGCTGGTTCACCTCTGTCTTCAATCTCCTTCTGCCTAAAATTTTAACTATTATATAGCCCCCTGCACAGCAGTGGCGGTACCGTCTTGCTTGAGGTGAAATGATTACAAAACATATACTGTCTCTTAATATAACTAATTATCTCGAGTGAGGCCTAGTGAAGCTTACTATAAAAAATAAAAATATAGCATTATTTGTCATGATCCCAATTAGTTGAACATTTTCATATATTTACGGCTACTTAAAGAGGGAAGCTATTAGGTGATTATGAAATAATTTGCGACTCATTAACTTTAGATCCATAGCTGAACATGTTTAAAACACATATAAATATGGGGAAGAACTTGATCTTCAGAATAAGGCATTAAAAATGGTGGAAGAAAAACAACAGAAAAACGCAGGGTGGAAGTTCATGGAGAAAAAAAACAAACAAACAAACAAAAAATAATTTTTTTTATTTAATCGTTCGTGGAACTGGTAAAATCTCTACTTTGAATTTTAAAAAAATAAAAACAATTTAATTTCATCAAAGTTATTAAGTTGTTCAGAAATGAACTGCATATTTTACTGCTAAGAAATGTTTCAACAAACTAAGAAGAAACAAAGTTGAATAGAAGGAAAATGCATACAAAATTAGGTTATGATCTCTTTTATACGACAGTATGTCATCTATAGTCCATTTAAGAGCTGGCTTTAGAAAACCTGCAAAAACACAAAAATAATAACAATAAAAATCTTGAATTTTCGCTTTAACTGCAGTAGTGACAAGGAATGACAACCCATCTTTTTTTGCATTACATTATTAGAAATGCTTAAAATCGGATTTGCTTTCTAACAGAGAATGAACAACACACTGGTTATCACAAGATGAGAAAACAATTTTATTTTTGTTTGATGCAATATGAAACATGCTGACCATGACACGATACTAGACCTTTCTCTGCTTAAATTAACACATCACTCAATAATTCTCGGGGCGTAAATAATAAAACAACAACTTTTAGCCAAAATTTAGCTCAGTTTCCGATATCACTTCATCAATGGAACCAAATCTCTTTCCCTGGAGCATTCTTTTAAGGTCTGCAAACAGCCAATAGTCGCTGGGGGTCAAATATGAAGAACAGGGTGGATGCGGAAGCAAGTTGAAGTGCAACTTATGTAGTTTTACCATCTTTGCGATCGGCTTTTGACAAGGTGCGTTGACTTGGTTAAAGATCGCTTTTTTCTTCTTCATTCGTGGCCGTTTCTTTTTTTAGATTTATTCCTTCAAACGCACCAATAAGGCTATATAATATTGAATATTGTCAGTTCTTCCTTTCTCCAGGTAATGTGATGAACAAAATACCTTGCGCATCCCAAAATACACAGGCCTGCAGATGTTTGCATATTTAGTTGCTTTGGACGGCTTTTACCTGCTGCTGTCCACTCAGCTGACTGCTGATTCGACTCCTAATTTTATACATTGTCACAGATGTACGCAAAAATGTCTTGTTGCGTTGAAACAGTTGCAAACAATGGTCTGAATCGTCGAACCTAGACAGCCTGTTTGAATGACTAAGAGAAATTAACATGTCTAACAAACGCATGGCCGGTCTAGATATAAAATCCCTCCACACCAACGCCCCAGTAGAAAATGCCTAATTTTTTAAAGAACGTTATTTAATACGATAGAAGATAAAACTCTCTCTCTCTCTCTCTCTCTCTCTACAGCTAAAATGAAAAAAATCTGTAGTCTCATCACTAATCAATGCTAATTCACATTTAATAAAGATTTTTTACAAACAAAAATGTGGATTACTAATGAAATCACCTCTAAGTTGAGTAATAGCATGTATATTCTTAGACTAAAGCGCTGTTTTATGCAGGACAATATCATCAAAGATTAAGGAAAAACTTGAAGCAACTGAAATGTGGTTTTACAGAAAGCTGCTGCGAATATCACGGATCGAGCATGTGAGCAATGGAAATGATGGAAACAAAAAGGAAATTCATACTGAGCATCAGGAAGAGACAGCTGAAGTTCCTGGGACACGTAATGAGGAAAGAGGGCTTGGAGAATCTGATACTAACAGGCCAGATAGAGAGAAAAATAGATAGGGGAAAGCAACGGATAATATATTTGAAGGACCTAATCAGGTGGATGACGGAACGAGGATTGCATGGTGTAACAGAAGAAGGGGTGCTAAGAGCCAGCAGGGATAGGGAGATGTGGAAAGCCATGATCGCCTACGTCCTGAAGGGACAGGGCACATATAAGAAGAATTAGCGACTTGCAATTACTCTAGCAAGATGATACCACTCATTAGAATCGTGTCATATTTTATATTGCCATATTTAATGATAGAAATATAGCAAGCAAGGTAAATGAGAAAATTACAAACTACACTGATTTGAAAGAGGAGATGACAAGAACTTTGTAATATGGGAAGGCAATTTCAAGGTAATTCCAGTTGTGATTGGCGCATTTACATAAATCACATTAAAACCGTGACTTCCTTGACCAGTTCGCTAATTTGTCATGACTCCAAGTTATTTTAGAAACTGCACATATCATGAAGAACGTTTTGAGATCTTTGTTGTTACTTAACAGGTGACTTAATGTACTCGGTGTATTCTAAAACTTTCAGTCATGCCGTAAAAAGATAAATTCATTACCATCAGTGGCCGGAAAGTGTAAGGTTCAAAGCAGAGACGGAGATATAATTCTCGCAATGGACGAAATATATTCAAAACGAATTACTAGGCAAATTTAATTATTAAAAAAATCAAAGCCAATATATAGGCTATGTGAACAACTTGTTAAGATTATTGACCACTTAGTATGTGGTTGTCTAATCTTGGCACGGTAAAAATACAAAGGTCAACATGATAAGATTAGACAACATATTTATTAGAACATATGTCAATATTACTATGCATCACGTGCTGAAAAATGATATGAACATCTCCTTTATCCAGTAAAAAAATGCTATGAGGTCATAAATATTTGGGATTTTACGATTTTTACTAACATGCATAAAAATCTTAATAAATCATGTTATTAAAGATTATTAAAAGAAAAGTTAAAATGCTTCCTACATAAATATGGCAGTATCATGAGAAAAATATTTATCTGCTAGAGCATTTTTATTTTAATCATATCACTCCATGCAAAGCAGTAAATCCCCTGAAGCAAAAAGTGTTACTGAAAGAAGAAGAAGAAAAAAGTGGAAGAAATATTAAGATGCAATAATAGCAGAGTAATGAAGACATTCGATAACGATTAACATGACCTTTAAAATGGCTGGAAAACATGTAGCTGGAAGAGAGTTCCACAAGCAAGAATTTTGAGAGAAGAAACTGTTAGTATAGAACCTACGGTTGAATGTAGCCAATTCAACTGTGAATTGATGCGACCTTACCGCTAATGTATCACTGAGCTTAAATTCATTAAGTCTAGCTGTCATAGTAAAAACTTTATCCAAACAGTAACCATGATAAGGCACAGAAAAATTTCATTACAGCGATTATTAGAAAGTGACAGAATTAGGGACGCCACGTCAGGATCATTGAACTACTGATCCTTCTTTGGATTTTATACAGCAGAAACTGGACAGTATGCAGCAGCAATATTCAAAGACTTAGAAATATCTAAATTTATTTATAAATGGAACTTCGTCTGTAATGTGATCAATCCCGACTTGGCAGCTCAGACTGCCATTTTCTCACAGGCGCATTGTGGCTTCCCTGTGTCTCTTTTATGAATAATTTCACGGATTCTGCTCCGATCAACTTAGCTCACTGGTGCCCCCTATGTATGAAGGTACAATAAAATGTATACGCAAATTCTACCACAGCAGCTTCTTTTCTTGCACTTTACTTGCATTCCCGACAACTACGAGCTCCAGGAATATAAAGTGAATAGTCATCTATCTCACTAACCTGCATCCTCTCTCTCATGCTCCTTCTCCGTCAACTCCACTCCCATCAGTATCCTCATGCTTCTCTTACCCACTTCCTGACACCTCCTATAACCTGTCACACTTTCTCATAACTTTCCTCCTGTGTAATCCCCTGTTAAACAGTGACAGTAAAATGCCTTGCTTGGAGCGATAGGATTATAAAAAATATTTATTTAAATTTTGGGAGGTATATATCTAACCTTATTTCTAAATGGAACTCGGTGTGTGTGTGTGTGTCCGTTACCTATAGACTCCGAAACGGCTGAACCTATTTTCTTGAAAATTTAAAGCGTCTGCGAGTGTTCTTAGCTTGGTTTTGTGTCGAGGCACTCTCGATAAATATCGATAATCGAAAAAATCCGATTATAGAAAGAGTGGTCCGATTATAATCAAATTCGATACACACATAGACAAAGACATAAAAAATGATATTCAGAAGTTTCAAGGTTGCAGTTCTTACAATAGTGCAGAAAATCGATAATTATATATATAAAGACAAGATGTTTGTGTGTGTGTCTGTTTATCTGTCTGTATGTTCTTTATACAAATCCACAATTTTTATCCGATTCTCACCAAACTTCACACAAATATTCTTTGGCTGAGTTCGAGCTGCAGGACAATGGATTAGTTTTAAAGCTTTCATTACACCCGAGCAATGCCGGGTTATACTGCTAGTATAAGACAGATTCGGGCGAGAAAAATTGTCTTGCACGAAAGAGTGAACCAGCCTTCTTAGCAGCAGACATAGCAATAGATACGTTATTTAGAATTTAAATGTAAAGTCAATAGTCATCTCCTATCTGACTAACCTGCATCCTCTCTCTCATATGCTCCTTTCTCCGTCTGCTTCACTCTCATCACTATTATCATCCTTCTCTTACTCACTTCCTGACATCCCCTATAACCTGTTATTCTTTTTCATAAGTTTCCTCCTATGTAACCCCCTGCAAAACAGTGGCAGTAAACTGCCCTGCTTGGGGCGATATGATTAAAAAATATAATCTTTCCACTTCATGTCAGCCAAGAATGAAATTCTAAGAATGTGCAACGAGTTACTTGTGAAGGTTAGTATCAACCATGCTGAGGGAACAGGCATAAAGTATTCTTTCAGGTAATTGATAGGAAAGAGAAACCATTTCTTGCCCAAGTTAACAACAGACTGTAGGTTATTTTTGAGGTCAGATACACATTAGACTTACTATCTGGACAGAAGTCAATTGTTGAGTCGTCAGCATTGATATCAGGTTAAAAGTTGATGCCATGATATTAAAAATAAAGTAAATATAAGTATCTTAAAATTGAAATAATGTGATACATTAAACAGCATATTAATATGAAAACACAGGACATCTTAAATAACCTCGTCATGTGGATGCCATGCATGACAGCATACTCGTTCATATAGACGTAAACTTTCAGCTTTATATAAAGGATCATTCAAGAAATAAGTTGAATTTTGGGGTATAATGACTTTTAATACAGATAGAAGCTTACTTTCTTAATTTTTTTTCCTTTACTTCTTTTTCAAAGGGACTTAAATTTTTTTGCAGCTTGAAAAAGAAAAGATTTGAGAGTTTTGGAGATTAACAAAGATGGCCGACCAAGAAGCGTGCTCCAGTATTAAACAGAGGTCAGTTATCAGCTTTTTGGTTGCTGAAGGGTGAAAACCAGTTGAAATTTATAGGAGAATGTCAACTGTGTATGGTACTACATGTTTCAGACAGAAAAATGTCTACAAGTGGGCAAAATTGTTTAAAGAAGGTCGGAGCAGTGTTGAGGATGAAGACATGCCTAGGAGGCCGACAGAATTGAGGTCTCCTGAGTTGATCGAATCAATCAATGACCTCATTAAGTCTGACAGAAGGATGACAGTGGATAAAATTGCCTACTCGAAGGTCAGCTGGCGGTATGTGCCAAAAATGCTTACTGCAGAACACAAACAGAAGACTGTTGAGTCGTCCCAGCAGTGACTGCTCCCTCATCCCCCTTACAGCCTAGATATTGCCTGTTTGGTCCTTTGAAAGTGTTCACGAATGGCACGAAGTTTGAAAATAACGACGAAGTCAAAAGTGCTGTGAGTGATTGGCTGAGACATCAGTCCAAAGATTTTTAGACTGAGGGAATACGGAAGCTTGTGCACAGATGGAAAAAGTGTGTAACACTGCTGAGAGTCTACGCTGAAAATTTTTAAAAAGTAAGCTTCTATCCGTATTAGAAGTTTTTATACCAAAAAATTCACCTTATTTATTAAATGACCCTCGTAGAATCGCATTTTCAAATCAATGTTAAAAAAGGCTTTGAGCGAGTGCAACCTGTGGGTCTTGGCGAAGGCCATCTGTTTGTCAATCATGTGAACCTAACCAGATAAAAGGATCCAAATCCCTTTCAACTGCAGCCACACGGGTATAAAATGTAACTCGAAGACGAGATAATGAAACTCAAGATACTGACTTTCCACACTACTTCAAACAAAAGGATAGGAAGGCAACCTGCATCAGTGCTAGAAACAGACTTGAAAAATATTTATCCTGAAAAGGTTTAAGAGAAAGGTTTTATAAATTTTAACCAAAACTGGTACTGGCTGAAACGCTCAAGAAATAGAGAATGTTTCTTTATAAGTGAACGGCTAAGATTATCGTTACCTTGCCTGCAATAATCGGAGTACGCTCGAGAACAGGTACAGACAAGAAAATTAGAACCCAGTTTACCAGAGATTAAAAAGACTGCCTTCTGTGGATCTGATCATCTACTCAGTTTATTTTGAATGTAAAGAAGACATAAATAGGTTAACATGTTAACAAAGCACATAATTGTACTCTTTTGTGCGATACCAAGGGCAACGGTAAGTGAATCCGTAAATCAAAAACGTCAAGGAGTGAAATTTTCTTTGACTTGGCGACAATTAAGTAACTTCTCATAAAACCGCATTCAGTCACAATTATTTAATCCAATACAACGAAGAGTAAATATGGAATCAGCTCTTGCTCAACACCAAGCAGAGATTATAGACTGTGCCACGTCGTATAGGAAAAAGTGGTTCAAAACTTTGCATATAGTTGGTTCCAATAATCATTTAAAGATTTTGGAATTAGTCTGTATATCTTTACGTAAACCTCTTTGCAGGAAGAAGGCTTTCGTGAAGGCTCTACATTTGTTGGGGATATTTTATTTTAACTGTTCTTCTCTAATTATTTACACGCGATTTCTCCTCCCATCGTAATAAGTATATATGTTTATTTTAACTTGTTCCCCGCCATTTTTCTTTTTGCTCTTCATTTTCCTTGCTGTTCTTTTCGTTTGATCTATATTTCTAACGAGTTTCTCCTGATGAAATGTTAGACGAAAGGGCCTTAGGGACTGTCAATTAATTCCTTGTTTATATATTTATAAACAAGGAAATAAGTGTAACCATATTAAAAAATACGTATTAAGTTAAAACAACCATGGATTGAAACGTTATAATTTCTTGTAATTTTTAAAATTGCGCGTTCAAAAATTCTGTCACGTGAGCGTTCTTAAAAAAACGGTAAACAGTAAAATCAGTTATTGCAAATCGCCTGAAGACACCACCCATGGTAGAAACCTACGTCGCGTAATAACTCGTTTACATATTAAAAAAATATGTATATTATACACACACACACATATATCGAATATTTATTTCTACACAAAGAAATAGATTTCGCTTTTATATATTAATCTGACAGATTTTTATTACTTAAACGTTATTTTTAGTGGATACTTGTATTTGAGTAGACACTCCGTTGATTTATTAAACTGTTGATTTTGGGATACTGACCTGAATATTGCAAAATCTTATTAGAAAAATATACGTATCTCTGCAGGATTCGAAGCAAAGTTCCCCTAAGGAAACAGTCATTAGATTCTCTTAACTATGGAGTACATCGATGGCCAAGCAAAGTCTGAATAGTGCCTTTAAACGTAGGTGTCAAGTTTAATAACGGTTTACCCGAGGGAAACGCCTGATCGAACTCGGCCGGAAAGTGCATATATTTCTAATAATATTTCTCAAATATTTAGACCAGTAGACGAAAATGAATACTGTTCAACAAATAGATACAGCATATATATATATATATATATATATATATAAAGTTATCTATAAATGGAACTTTGTCTGTGTGTGTGTGTATCCGTTACCTATAGACTCTGAAACGAAAAAATCGGGTTATAGAAGGAGTGGTCCGATTTTAATCAAATTTCATACACTTATAGATAAAGGCATAAGAAACGATACTCAGAAGTTTCAAGGTGGCAGTTCTTATAATAGTGCAGAAAATCGATTATATATATAAAAGCAAGCTGTTTGGGTGTGTGTCTGTTTATCTGCCTATATGTCTGTATTTTTTTCAGCCCTTTTATTTTAGTTTTTGCTTCGGGTTTGGCTCTAAGTAGATATAATTGCAGTTCTTAGTTTCAGCCATGATACCATTTACTTAGAGGACTTATTTAGCCTTCAAAATTCAGTTTACGACGAAAATCTTATTTGATATCGATACCAGAAAATCAAAATTTGACTTACGTCCATTCATTTTTCTTTCAGTTTACGGTTTCGCTTTAACTGGAACCAACTATTGCTTTTTAGACCTTCGTGTCAACGTCCAAAGAGTCTGAGCTCCAGGACCATGGATTAGTTTTAAAGCTTTCCTTACACCCGAGCAACGCCGGGCAATACTGCTTGTATATATGCCATCCGCAGACAGATCTGTTTTGCTCTATCACAGCTCATGAGTACGGTTAAACATCCGATTTCTTTTTACCCAAGATTGAAACCCGACCGAATTGGCGTCAGTCGACGATTCTACCTCTGAGCTATGGGCGCTCGGTAGAAGAAGGCAGACTTTTTAGCGCGTACATTATCATTATACACACGCCCAATAGCTGAGAGTGTTCTAATTCATTGCTGAATGAACGATACATAGATGCTATAGTAGCTACTGTTTTTGAAAGTCCTGTCATTCTTCCAGTGCGCTCAATCAAGATGTGAGAGCGTAAATAGAGGGTGTCTATAAAATCCGTGTGCACTTTAAAAAATTATAATTTCATTTGTAATAGAAATAATCTGTAAAAATGAGCTTGATCAATTAAACTTGAAAGATAATACAGTGTTTCAACAAGATGGAGCTCCTTGTCACTTTGCTCTGCGTGTTAAACAGTTTCTAAATAAGGATTTTCCTAACAGCTGGTTCGGAAGGGATGAACCAATTTATTGGCATCAACGTTCCCCAAATTTGACTTCATTAGGTTTTTTTTATGGGGACATGTGAAAACAATTGTGTATGTAACCAAACCTAGTTCATTAGAAGATTTGAAGGCTAAAATAACTAATGTGATGTCAGGCATTACTATAAATCAGTGAACTGCAAAATCGTATTACATTTTATTGCTAATGATAGAGGACA
Source organism: Ascarosepion bandense (assembly GCA_037127315.1). Taxonomy (NCBI): domain Eukaryota; kingdom Metazoa; phylum Mollusca; class Cephalopoda; order Sepiida; family Sepiidae; genus Ascarosepion; species Ascarosepion bandense. The sequence goes on from JBBBDQ010032672.1 coordinate 2,113,731, forward strand.
TATGGAAACTTAAATAAAATTTCAATAAACCATAGAAAGTGTTTTATTGAAATTAAATTATGTCAATTAAGATCCTCCATAGCTTACAGAAACTTTTCAGCTAACGTGATGAATATTTACGAACATTTCTTGAATTTCAAAATTATGAAAAGTTAACTTAAGTTAAAGATAGATTTAATTCTTTCTAATCCTTTTTACAAATTATTTATATTGCAAATACAATTAAAAGTTATAATTTTTTAGAAGTGTACACGGACTTTATGGACACATACACACAGACAGATATATATATATATATATATATATATATATATATATATATCCGGTTCACACTCCACCCTCGTCTATTGAACAGGTGAAGAGGCTCATCCCTTGTTCCCTGTTTAGGATGTGGTTTCCGGCTTTCTCTTTTCCAATTTTTTCACTTACGTAGCCCCCTGCACATCAGTGGCGTTACCGCCTTGCTCGGGGTGATATGATAAAAAAAAAATAAAATATTATCAGTAAATGTGTTTCGTCTGTTGAGTGACTTTGTCAATATAAATGCAAGGATTTTATTTCGTAACAAATATTTAGAGACATGAGCTAAAACGTGAACTTTTCATAATTTTAACTTCAAGAAATGTTTGTAGATATTCATCACGTTAGCTGAAAAGTTTATGTAAGCTATGGAGGATCTTAATTGACATAATTTAATGTCTGAGTAGAAGATGTTCTTTAAAATTTTATGCAAATTAGTATTTTTATTATTTTAGTCTGGAATTAATTTGTGTGGCATAAATTTTAAATAACATGAATTTAACCGTTTTCATTTAATTCAAAAAATTATAGTCATGTATGTTGGCTTCGGAAAGTAAGTAATTCTTTCAGGAAGGAAGATATTTAATAAAATCAGCTGTGCATATTTATATTTTGGTAAGATTCGATAGCGCCACAATAAATAATTATATGTCTAATTAAGTTAATACTTAAAAAGTGTGGCATTTTAGATCAAAGTTGTGGTCGAATTTAGTTCTATGTACAACTAATGTATTTAAAAATTGTTGTGTATAAACTCCCTTTTTTGTTCACAGATACGTTTTTTTTCTGCCAAACAAGATATTCAGGTTATCATTCCCAAGATAACAGGATTCGGATTCAAAGGAAAGAAGTAAACATGAACGATAAAAAAAAAAACTGATTAAAGAACAAACAACAATATTAACAATCAGAAGCCACCGACGATTGTTTAACTAAAAAGAAAATTAATGTGCTTAACAAAAATTCCGTATCACTAATTGTTTCATTCTGTCAATGTTTTTGAGAACACGCCCACAATTACTCGCACGTTAACATACGGGCAACCTACACAAGGAACGCACATCGTATGTCTTGATTATAACGTCAGAACTCACCCTGGAAAAAGAAGGAAGAAAACAAAAACGTGCAGAAAAAAGAGCGGGTGCTGAAAAGTTCTAGACGCGACACAATTCCTAAACTTTGAGCAAATAATAGTACCTCAGAATTACTTTTTAACCTTGTTTTGATCCGTTTGAGAAGTTTTCAGCACTTTACTACAGATAAACAATCACATGCAACCGGGGAAAATCATTTTATATAGATGGATAGAAATAAAAACATATCTTCTTTGTGGCTTGTCTATTCGTGGGGTAGGCGATCATGGCTTGCCACATCTCCTTATCACTTGCAGCTCTTAACACCCGTCATTTCATATTCCTCTCAAACCCTGCTCTTTCATCCATTTGCTCAAGCCTATTCCCCGGTCTATCACTATCTGCCCTATGAGCATCAGATTCTTTAAGCCTTCCTTCTTCATTACATGTCCCAGAAACATTAGCTGTCTTTTCCTGATGTTAAGTTTTCACATTTCTATCCTCTCCAAAACCTCGTTGACGCTAAAATGTTTAGTGCATGCTATCCGCAACATCCTTCTGTAGATCAATATTTAGGTTGTTTCATTTTTTTTTGTTACTTCAAGCAACTATGAAACATTCTGAAGAAATATATTTTTCTGATTTTTTTCGTATCAGGTTACATGAAGAAAATATTATCGGATCACTGTATGCTTCGTAAGCAAAAATGGCGTCTTTCAAATGAAAAAAGCCCATTGATCTAATTTTAAAGTCATGTGAAAAAAAAAGGAAGAAAGACAAATATCAGCCAAGCAGACTTTACAGCATGGCTTCCTTCTTTCTATTGATCAATCGTTCGATCTGACATTTCATCGTTAAAAATGAAATTTTCGAGCACAAGATTTCTAGTATTTATATTAATATAAATTTTGTAATACGTAAAGCGAAAACACGCATTTAAAAAGAATCATTATAAAAAGCTATGCTTTATAAAGCTACTTTAAATAGCTATATATATTAATTTCTTTATGAGCATATGCGAGCAGGTATGCGCTGTGGGGACATCAGAAATCTACACATTTGTGAGCTATTCTCGTCTCTAATTTCCTTTTTTATTCCAATTATATATATATATATATATATATATATCGGCATGCGGTGTAGATATAGAAGAATCCAAAGAAGTATCCTGTACATACAGTGGTAAGATAACTATCTAAGAGAGCTCTAAATATATATGTATATAAATACATATAGAGCAAATATAAGAAAAATTAAGGCATACACGTTATTTCATGTTAAATCGGAAGTTTAGGCCTATTTCAGGCGAACCATTATTCCGTCTTTATTACACAAAAGATTCGTGTTTTTGTACATTAAAGACGGAAGCTGATGAGGGTTCGCCTGTAATAGGCCTATATTTCCTATTTAACATGAAATAACGTGTCTGCCTTAATTTTTCTTATATATATGTATATGTTATATGCCAAACGTTATATATATCTATATATTTATTGTCGATGTAATGATTAATTTAGGGTGTACACCTGTTTGATTTATTAATACTTATTTTAGTTTCTTTAATAGTGAAATTAATACATGAAAACCTCGTCTGAAAATCTAAATTTCATTGTTTATGACTATAAAAAAAAGCGAGAGTATCTCAAAAACATTAAAAATGATGTTCATATTAAGAAATAGTACTGAATTTAAAAATCCTTTAAAATATTATAGATGAGAATAACAAGAATCTGATACAATCCGAGGTGTTATGCTGCATTTTAAAACTGTACGCTACTGAACTGGCATGCAGACAACTATCTAATACGAGGCGTGAGAATGTTCTCGGCTTATCAAAAAAGCTGCTTCTTCCACACCTTGTTTCGTTTCGTTTCATCAAACGTTGGGAAAATAGGTCAAGAAAAAAGAATTTTCACAACATCTCTGAATATATATTTCTCTCTCTCTCTCTTATATATAAGAGAGAGAAATATATATATATATATATATATATATATATATATATCTGTGTGTGTGTCTATTGTAACTTGGTGCAATGGTTAGCAAGCTTGTTTTTCGGGATCAATTACAACTGAATCATGAGTTCAAATGTTGGGAAAATAGGTCAAGAAGAAAATTTTCATAACATCTCTGAATATATATATATATATATATATATATATGTAATTCGTTACGAAATAGATTCACTTTGACATATTTTGTAATTTATTTGTTTAAACATTTTAATGGATACACGAATTTAGATAGAGGCTCTGTTTTTTCTTTTATAATTAAACAATACATTCATATCTACAGCCCTGTTGAACAATCGAGAAATACATGTGTGTATATGTATGAATCACACTTCGACTTAGTCAAGCCAGCTTTCTAACGATAGCACTAAATCAACTACAACAGAATAGAGAGTCCTATGCTCCCTTGCTGCTCTAAATGTAGGCCTTGTGCCACATTTCAGATATGCTTAGAAAATCATATATATATATATATATATATATATTAGCAATTTAGCCGTTATTTTTTGGGGATGCTCACATTTGAGCAGACGTTCCGTTTATTTATTAAATTGTATATTTATTTTCGTCTACCGCGCAGAATAAAAATAAAACCAATCTTATTAAAGAAAGATATGCTCTCTCTGGCAGAATTCGATTCAGCTACTCAAATATGGTATTAATTAAAATAACAGTTTAAGTAACAATATCTATCAATTAAATACAAAATTATATATATGCAAATGCCGATATATATAACTATTTTTAATTAGCTCTATCGGTATATAAAATACAGCATGCGATAGATAAATTTTTGTCTAACTTATGCAAAAAAAAAGGAACATAACACTGACATCTCATTTTAATAGATACATTGAATGAAATTACGCAAAAATATATTGAAATAGTAAATTTATTCAATAATATCGCCATTGGCTTCAATGACAGCCACCAAACGAATTCGGAATCTGCTTCAAGCCTTTTGGACGGTCACCTTGGTTGGTAAATGTTGCCATAACCCTTGCCTTCAGTTCATTTCTGGTGTTACAAGGAGTTTTGTAAGGCGGTGACATATACAAGGAGTAACGTAGTTACAAGGAGTAATGGCATATGTTTCAGAAATTTATGACATAGATGACTTGGTTCTCCTGATTGTGTGGCATAGTACTGAGTTCTGTTGACAAACAGTCTTCTAGCAGCCACCCTCTTGACCTAGTGCAGCACTAACTATTCAAGTCACTTATTGAGTTTAAGGCCTTCAGAAGCAAATTCGGCTCATCCGAATCTTTTTGACAAGAAAACATAGTAAAACACCCTGAAATTTTGTATTGGAGCTTTCAGCCTAAATACCAAAACATAGAGCATGCTGTTTCCAATTTTCTGGCGGAGTGAATTGTGTCATGGTGCTCTTTTTCTTATGGGCGATGCCCAAATGACTATTACAGGGGCCCGACAATATTTTTCGGACACTTTAGTATTCGACTTTCCGAGTACCATAGACTGGCAAAATTCCTTCAATAGAATAGCATAAACATATAAAGACAATACCTGTAATAAAAATGGAAGAAAATCGATTAGGTAAGGAAAATAATTTATTTTTCATCATTTTTTACAAAACACACGCGACATTATTTTTCGGACATCATTGAAAAACTGTTAATAGTCTGTAATATCACCTTTCTTCTCAATAACTTTTATCAATCTCTCTACATAATGATCAAACATATGCACAATAACATCTCTACGTGTTTCTATTAGTTGTTTTTTGTCATCTAGTATCCGTTCCCATAGTTGAGCCTCTTTCGTTTTTCAGGTCCATCATAGACAAGTTGCGCAAGCATTTCCCAAACATTTTCTATTAAATGTAGATCTGGGCTTTTTGCAGGCCATTCCAAAGTAGTCATATTCACTTTAGCCATCCATTCTTTCATGAGTTTTGACACATGGATGCTGCAATTGTCTTGCTGTAGAACGAAATCATTCTCTATCTCTCTTCTTATCCTTGGTAGGGCTTTCTCGTCCAGCAACTGTTTGTAGCTTTCGCTGTTCTGTCGTCCTTTTAGCCACTCCAACCATATATTTCCATTAGCAAAGATCATACCCCAAACCATAACTCCTCCTCCTCCCATCTGTCGTTTGTTCAGTACATCAGGCTCACCCCTTCTCGACCAAGTACACCATCTATCAGGCTCATCAAACTTGAACCGCTTCTCTTCAGTAAATATAACCTTCTTAAAGTCAACATGCTTTGTTAACCACCTTTTAGCACATTCCAGTCTTGCTCCTTTGTGTTTCTTTGTTAGTGTAATTTTTTTCTTAGCCTTTGCATACTTCAAACCAATTCTATGCAGCGTTCTTTGTACTGTTCGGACGTTTACATCCAATTCACATTTCTCCTTCACTTTTCTTGCTGTAACTTTTTCTCCAGATGTCAAAAGCCGTGTCACAGTCCTCTTCATTCTCCTTTCAGTCCTCTTGCCAATTGATCTTTTCCGTCCTCTCTTTTTCTGCTCGGAGTTTGTCTTCAGCATGTATTCGACCGTTGATTTCGACAGCTTCAAATTCATGGCGATCCTTTTGATGCTGAGGCCATCATCCCGCCTCTTCCGTGCCAAACAAGCGACTTCTTTTGAATGCATTTTACCTCATTAAACTTAATTGTTTTGCCAGTAAAATAGAACAGATAATTGATTCTAATGATGACAGCTAAGTGTACAAGCAGAAAATTTGCATACAGCAACATATACATGAAATTAGCTCTTAATAAAATAGGATTTTTTGTCATGTCCGAAAAATAGTGTCGCGCAAGTTTTCGCAAAAATCACAAAAAACTAAAATTATCAAAGCCAAACTAAAAAAAAAATGATTACACTAGTAGTGGATTTTCACTCCTCAACTACGTACTTACAATCTCAAAAGATTTTGGCACTAGTAACCACCTTGAAGTACTTTTTTCAAAGTGTCCGAAAAATATTGGCAGGCCCCTGTATGCACTGCCATCGATAAAAAATCAACGTTCATATGCGAAATTAAAAATATAAAATAGCGACTATTTATCTATCGCAACTTTTATCTTTTTAAGTATTTATCCAAAGTATAGACCAAAAATAAACACTGTTTAGTGAGAGACATCTTTACATTTCAAAACCCTCTTAAAACTAATCTCTCTGATACTGAGCAAGATGTCTCTATTGATATCACAAATTATAAACAATATATTTTATACAAATCAGGTAAATGATATATTATCTTACGTTGATGATAGGACTCGGAGGTTCATTCGTTACGCAATCAGCTGCATATTACGATCTGACCGTTTAAAAAATTTGCATTTTAGTTCACTTGAATTTCATGGGAGTTAAATATGATAATGTTAGGCTTCTATTTTTTAATTTATCAAGAGTAAAATTTAAATAGAGAAACATTACATGGGGACTAAAAACTGAAATTAAAATTTTACATTCAAAATATATTATAAAAATGCGGTGAGATGAAATTTACGGAGCGTAATTCATAACTATTAATAGTAATATTTGAGAGAGAAAAAAGAGAGAAGTAAAGGAGAAAGAAAGAAAGAAAGAAACAAACGTTTCGTGGAAACTGCATCAATCAGGATCTAAGAATTTAAGTAAGTATTTTTCTATGACAACATGTGGTTATGAAGTTACTTTATTGTTATGTAGATTAGGTTTATTTATGTGAGATGAATTTTTTTTCTTAAAAGGCATAAGTTACATCTGCCTTATTTTCGATTATATGATATTGTTTATGCGATGATATTCCATATAATAATTGGGTTCTTGATGTTTCGAAATTCCAATCATATATATGTGTGTGTGTGTGTGTGTGTGTGTGTGTGTATGTGCGTGTGTATGAATAGAATAAATAAAAAAAAACGTACAAAAATGTTTCTTTAATCTAACAGGTTTATCAAGACTAAAACAAATCTCTAACGAAACTTGTTATAGTTAAACATGTTAGATTAAAGACACTTTTTTCCTACCTGTTCTTTACATATTCTATTCATCTACTCGGGTTTCAATCCATATATTCAACTTGCCTTATCTGACACCTCTCTATCACCATTACTGAATTGCACTGCTCACATTTTTACCGTGTTTATACCTACTCTTTGGTTTCCATAAATGTCCATCAAAAAACAAACAAACTAATTAATAGGAAAGAAAATACGTGAACATGGTTAAAAAATAAGACCGTAAAAATGAACGAATTCATCAACATTATACCTAAGATAAGAACGTCTGGTTCACATTCTACTCCAATCTTTTTGGGGAAAGTTTTGTCCCTTGATTTCAGTTTAGGATTAGGTTTACGGTTACTTCTAAAATCTTTTTCGTTCTCTTTCCCTCCTGGCAGTCCCTTGCTTATCAGTGTTATTATAGCCTTGTTTGAGCGGAAAATGATTAAAAAGAAATCACAAAGGTAACAATTACAAGAAAATATACGGTGTGTGTGTGTGTGTGTGTATATATATATATATATATATATATATATATATATATATATAAACTTATTTATAAATGTAACTGTGTGTGTGTTCGTTACCTATAGACTCCGAAAAGGCTAAGCCGATTTTCTTGAAATTTTGCAGTTGTACTATAAGTGAGTGTTCTTAGCTAGGTTTTGTGCCGAGGTAGCCCCGATAAATATCGAAAATCTATAATCGAAAAATCGGGTTATAGAAGGAGTGGTCCGATTTTAATCAAATTTGATACACTCATAGACAAAGAGATAAGAAACGACAGTCATAAGTTTCAAGGGTGTAGTTCTTACAATAGTGCAGAAAATCGATTATATATATATATATATATAAGACAAGATGTTTGTGTGTGTTTATCTGCCTGTATGTCTGTATTTTTTTCAGCCCTTTTATTTTAGTTTTCGCTCCGGGTTTGGCTCTAGGTGGGTATAATTGTAGTTCTTAGTCTCAGCCATGATACCATTTACTCAGAGGACAGGGTAATACACTACACCTCCTCGGACTTACCCTGTCCTCAGACCTCAAATGCAACCACTATATTGAATCCATAGCAAAATCTACTGCTAAGAAGGTTGGGTCACTATGTCGATCCAGGATGTTTTTTCCACCTGAATCCGTCCGTGCATGGAGTACTGCTGCCATTTATGGTCAGGTGCCCCTGCCGTTCTCCTCGGTGTTCTTGACAAGCTCCAAAGGAGAGTCTGTAATGTGATAGGTACTGATCTGGCGACTCGACTGCAGCCACTTTCCCATCGTCGAAATGTGGCCTCCCTCAGTCTCTTCTATAAATATTTTCATGGCTTCTGCTCGGATGAGCTTAAGTCACTGATGCCTCCTCAACAGGTGTTTACCCGTGCAACCAGACTGGCAACTGGGTCCCACCCATTCACAGTCAGGTTAGCCAAATGCAGACGACAATTCTACTCCTGCAGCTTCCTCTCTCGCACTTCCCGCCTGTGGAACTCTCTCCCGTATTCTTGCTTTCCTGACGGCTACAACCTCTAGAAATTTAAATGCAAAGTTAATACTCATCTACTAACCACTGGCCTCTAGCTCTCTCCCCTCCCCTGTATAACCTTCCCTTTCTCCCCTCCTATGTATCTGTCATCGCACCTTCTTTCTCAGCTTTCTGTTGTTCATTTCTAACTAGCTTGTACTCCTCACTCTTTTCTAATTAATCTTTTTACATTTGTGTAACCCCCTGCACATCAGTGGCGTTTCCGCCTTGCTCGGGGTGAAATGATTAAAAAAAAAAAAAAAAAATTTAATCGTGAGTGTGTGCAACGAATTCAACTGGGATTCGAGCTGAGGTTCTTCAATTTCTTGTTCAGTGTCGATATCCACTGCACCACAACGCACAGATGAAGATAAAAGAAATCAAAAACATGGAAAATCTAGTGTCATGTCGAAGAAATAAAGGAAACGGAAAAATTCATCGGAAAATACTCGAAATTCATAGTAGCAAGATTGAAAAAGTGATTCCACGAAACGTTTCTCATCCTTTTGCGTTGCGACTTAAACATAAGCTGACTAAAGGGAGTGCAGATAGGAAAAGTATTACCGTCATTTGATCTCCAAGTAAAAAACCCGGGTTTGAAAGTGCAAATATATAATTATTTGGTTAAAATCAAACGTCATAGACGGCGTTAGAAAATTTAGATTACATTTTACTCTTAGTTTCTTCGAAAAAGATCGTCTTTTGTTGTATTGCGATATTTGATATTAGTACCGATTTGGTAGAAAATGTGTGAAAACTTGCGTATTTTTAAACGATTCCAACTTTGAATCTATAAATCTTACCATTTTCACTGTATTTTGTAAATACATTTATTCAAGAGAATGTACAAAATACTTTCGTTTTTTTTATGGCTTCGAATAAGTGGTTTAATTTCAGTCTTAAAACCTGTAAAGGAACAATCAGAAATTATATTCTGTTCAATTTTTGCCATTGTAGGTCGTTTACAAAGAAAAAACAAATCGAAAGTCGTGAAAAAGCCAACGTAGCTTTTATGTTGCTAATAATCCTGAGTTTGAAATGAATGTGGGTTTCACAAACTGTGACTGAAATAGATTTTTGCGCTGCCAGGTCACAACGACTTTTTAGATCAAAAACCTTTTAACACTATGCACGCGCCTAAATTCTAACAAGAATTCGATGGTGAAACTGTAAATATAAGGCAATGTGTAAAACTGAAAGAGAGAGAAGGAACGAATGTGAGAAGAAACAGGGAAATTAATACTAATGAAATAATTATATTCATAAGAATCTAATCAAAAATATTTTTAGATATTCCCCATTGAAATCCGTTGTCAAGGAAACAAATTTACATTTAAAGATTTTTTACAGCTTATCGTCCCCTTTGTGGATTATTTCTCGGAATACATCTAGTGTAGTCGATAGCGGTTCAGAATGAGAGAGCTGAGTTTGAGTTCCAGTCGGGTTCTTTGTGTTCAATTACTCACAAATTCCCTTCCAGATAGGGGCTAAACAGTAGAACATTTACTTAAAAACCTCATTGTTATTCGAAAAAATATTTTCATGCAACATTCACCCGTAAGAAAGGAATTGTTCATATAATTCAAATAATATTTGGGCTTAAAATAACCCAGAAAGGGTTGACAAACCATAAAAAATCAAATTAATTGAGTCATTTAAAGCCGAATCATTTTCAAGAGTAAGTAATATTACTTTTTTTGCTAACGAATATTTCATAAACAATATTTCTTTTCAAATATTTTTTCAGGTACATGTGACATAGCCATATCTAGGGAAAGACGAGATGGCTTCATACCGTTCCAAAGGCTGTCGTATGTAAGTGAATGTAATGGAATCGTCTGGAATATTGAATCAGAAAAGACAATGCCATTAAAAGATGGTGTAAGCTAAAACGATTATGTAATTTCGGAGGCAAGATCAAATTATGAAACTTTCATGACTTTGTTAAATATTTCTGGCAGTATTATTGCAAACATCAAGTGTCTGGGGTTATATACAAATTTGGAAAAATGGCAATACTTTAATTCACTGGTCCTCTCATGAAAAAAAAGGAAGAATTTTAATAAGTTTTGCATATCAGCATTCATTTAACTTTCCTCTACCCATGACATTTGTCACAACTGAAAAAAAAAATGTTTTAATTTTTGTCATTTCACTAGCAGTATAGCCTGGCGTTACTCGGGTGTAATGAAAGCTTTAAAACTAATCCATGGTCCTGGAGCTCAGACACTTTGGACGTTGGCACGAAAGACTAAAAAGCAATAGTTGTTTCCAGTGAAAGTAAAACCGTAGAAAAATGAATGGATGTAAGTCAAATTTTGATTTCCGGTATCGATGTCAAATAACTTTTCCGTAGTAAACTGAAACTTGAAGGCTAATTAAGTCCTCTGAGTAAATTGTATCATGGCTGAGACTAAGAACTACAATCATACCTACTTTGAGCAACACCCGAAGCAAAAACCAGAATGAAAAGGTTGAAAACCTGATTTTGATCTGACCCGATAGGATATCGGCGTATCGATTTCCAATATCGGAGTCAAATAAGTCATCCAAGGATAAACTAACCTAAGTAAGTCCATGAAATCTTACCGTACCCATCGGGAGTAAAATTGGAGAAAATGAGTCATATTTATGGTTGAATATCGGTTTTCGATCAGATTCAAGAGAATATCGGGAGTATTGATTTCCGATATCGGGGAAAACGAGTCATTTGAGAAGATCTACTAATGTTTGAGATTAAAAACTATAATTTTACCAAGTTAGAGCAAATTCTGCAGCAAGAACTGCGATAAAAGCGTTGAAATCCTGATTTTGATCAGACCTGATAGGATATCAGGGTATCGATTTCCGATATCGGGAGGAAATCAGAAAAAATAAGTAGCCTATGACCTGACCGAAAGCCTAAAAAACATGTGTGATGTTTGGTGAGAATCGGATAAAAATTGTAGATTTGTATAAAGGACAGACAGACAGACAGACAGACAGACAGACACACACACACACACACAACTTGTCTTTTTGATATATATATATATATATATATATATATATATATATATACTTCTATGTGTGTTTGCTGTACTTTGATGTTATTTCCAAATGTGCATTGGGAAACCGCTTACGTCACGGATAAACTGCACGTGACATACTTTAATAAAGTTAGCAAGTGGATGCCATAGCAGAGTTTAGAAAAAATATTAAGAACTAAGAGGAACAAGAAAATGGGGAGGGTTATGATCGCCTATGTCCTGAAGAGTCACAAAGTTTTTGAAAAAGAAAGAGATTACGTTGAAATAAATATAATTTATATAATGCCTTATTCATTATTCTTCTAAGAAGGATTGTTTTTTTTTATATCATCATACTTCAAATTAGCTTATTTTTATTGGTTGCTTTCATCAGATTTCAACTATGGTTGGTCTATCTAATATCAAATGTCGTATAAGGTACACAAAAAAGATTGACCACACCATTTAGTAGTCCGCCATGTCAAATAGTCAATGCTAATTCATCCGCTTTCTCGTCGTAGAGCAAACTCTCGACAGAATCTTTTTCCAATCATTGTAATTTTGAATAAAATTCTAATCAGTCAGCAAATTAAGGGCTACACGTGATAGAAGCGCAGACTATTATGTCTCTTTTGATCAATAACTGACTAGGCAGAAGATATTTTTGCAGAAGATTGATATTTTTCTGCGGTAGACTGGTCACCAACCAAGGCTATAGAATCGAATATAATAAAAAAAAACTCCTTTCAAAAATTACTGTTTTCTACAAGCAGTAGTTTATGTATAATATCTTTAATGACCAAAGAGGAACAGGCATTGCTACTGATGTTATAATAAGAAAAAAAACTCCTTTCAAAAATTACTGTTTTCTACAAGCAGTAGTTTATGTATAATATCTTTAATGACCAAAGAGGAACAGGCATTGCTACTGATGTTATAATAAGAAAAAAAACTCCTTTCAAAAATTACTGTTTTCTACAAGCAGTAGTTTATGTATAATATCTTTAATGACTAAAGAGGAACAGACGTTGCTACAGACGTAATAATAATTTTAAAAAATCCTTTCAAAAATTGCTGTTTTCTAAAAGCAGTAGTTTATGTATAATATCTTTAATGACTAAAGAGGAACAGACGTTGCTACAGACGTAATAATAATAAAAAAATCCTTTCAAAAATTGCTGTTTTCTACCAGCAGTAGTTTATGTATAATATCTTTTTTTTTTTTTTTGCCGCAAGGTTGTAAAAAAATACCAGGTTGGGAAACTGGCGCGGGATATCTTCCTCTCAGTGAGGATGAATGGGCCTCTCTTAAGCCGTGGTAGGCAACCCATCTAGTGCTGGTGTCACGATAAAAACACCCTTGGTAGCTCTAGCGAAGCATCAAGTATTCAGCTACTGACAAAATTTTGAATCTCGGCCCAGGACGTAGAATGATGATGATAGAATCGATTATGTCTTGTTGTTTCATCCATAGCTGACGGAAGAAGAGACGGATTAATACCTTTCCCAAAGGTATTTGTGCGTAAGTGAATGCAAATAGAATTCGAATTCTACTCACAGATATTCATTACGCTACAAAACACATCGATTGTAGAGTTAAACGTTGTCTTTCACGCATAAACTCATGAGAAGCACTTCTTGCCTTTTCTTACATTCACACAACACCATAAAGTAACTCTGCCATTACAAACTATTGACTCGCACCGAAGGCTGCTGCTGCTTCTATGTGCAGTGTCCCTTCAGAACGTAGGCGATCATGGCTCTCCACATCTCTTTATCTTTTGTAGCTCTCAACACCCCTTCTCCTGTTGCCCCGCTCTCATCCACTTGCTGAAGTCCATCAAGTATGTCACGCGGTGATTTCCCTTGCATATCCGTCCCGTGAGCATCAGTTTCTCTAAGCCCTCCTTCCTCACTACCTGTTCTAAAAACTTCAGCTGTATTTTCCTGATACTAAGTATCAGTTCTTTTTACGTGTCCGTCCTCTCCAAAAGTGACAACTACTTTGTTCTATCTACAAATAAATCACTAAGAAATGATGAAACTAGTCAGATTAATATATTTACGTTATAAATGTGCCAATATGCAAATAAATATAATAAATGGACAGTTATGCAGAACCTTTGTTTGTCATCCACTGATCTGAAGATCGTTTCAGATAACGTGGTTCATGAATCTATTAGGTAACAAAGATTACGTGTCGAGTTACTGTTTACATGATGATAGTTTCTGTTTGAAAAAAAAATGTCTTTTGAAAATCTTTGGTTTTTCAATGTTTTTATTATTATTTTTATTGTTTTTACTTGTTAACGCTAGCGTATTTTGTCCATTGATTTGATCGTTGAAGTAAACGACAAGATTTTCAGAGTATCATTACTGTACCACCCCAAAGGTCCGTCCTAACAATTTTCTCCGGCGGCCGTTCTCCACGCTGTGATGTTGCCGGGAGTTTGTTGAAAATGTCGGCCGGACAGCTGGGGGTACAAGATTGACTATAAGGAACGAACTTCCACAACTTGGATGAGTTGAAAGGATGTTTTATTCGTTTAGAGTTAGCCTTGTCGGTTGGGGCAGGCGAATGTGACACACAGCTCTAACTCTAATTAATGGAGATCAACAAACCCAAACTGAACGAAACAAGACGAACGGAGATTCTTCCTTCAAGCTCGCACCCGGCGGACTCCCCTTCTCCTTAACTCGTCTTAACTTTCTAACTTAACTGTCTTAACTGACTCGGAAAATATACCTGAATTTATTTAAAATTGACCGGAAATCCGGAAATGCTTTAGACCACCGGTGACAAACACCGGCGACTGTAAGTCTGAAATTTCAGTTATCTTTTTTGTTTATCTTAATAAGGCTTCCGCCGGAAAAGGCTTAATGTGTGGTCAAGATACAGTAAAGGACAGCCTTTGACCGGGTCATCGAAAACCTACCTACTGAAATTATCTCATTAAATCACTGAGTCAAACATTTACCGGAAGACAATTTTCCTCATAAAAGAAAAAGCGTTTATTTATTTATTTTTTCCTCTTCTTTTTCACTTTTGTTAGATGTTTTTAAACTATTTTCTATTCTAATCTATTTTCTATTTTAATCTATTATAATAAAATACATATATGTCTAGTTATCGTGTCACATTACCTCCCCCAACGGATCTTGTCATTTATGTCAATAAATTACAATAAACAAAAAAAAAACATGACACGATGCTTCTTCATGTCGGTACGCCATTACCACCAAAAAATATTTTTGATCCCCCAGGGATATTCTCCTCCTTAGTTATATAAAATATATATATATATATATATATATATATATATATTATAGTATTATTTGTGGAAAATGAATTTTTCAATTTTTCGAGACGTGTTTAAAGATAAATTTATCGTTATATATATATATATATATATATATATATATAAATCTAGCGTTAAACACGTCTCGAAAAACCCACCGAGTATAAATGCGGAGGGGAAAAATGAAACCAAAAAAAAAAAAACGAACTAAGCACTTGAACATTAGTCAAAGTACTAGTCGAAAGGAAAAAAACCGAGACGAGGAACCTAACACGAAAAGCGCTCAATACACTACTAGAGCAACTTGCCCTGATGATCCATGAGGTAAAACCTAGGTAGGTCCGTTGTCTCTAGGTTAGCTACTTTCTTATATATATATATATATATATATATATATATATATTGTAACAAAGTTGTAGAACTCGTAGGTTTTTTTACCTTCTGTTCATGCATTTACTTTTATAAAATGTGCTCGATACAACGTAGAGCGTTATATTGTTTGTATATATCCCAATATAATATTACCCAAACTGAACGAAAAAGCAAAAGCAACCTGTCCAAAACTAAGCTACCCCACACCCTTCTAATCCAAAGCGGAACCTCTAGAACCACAAACGGACGACGAGATCATTCTAAACTTCCACCCCACATTTACTTACATCGTTCTCATTAACAGCAGCGTCGGTAACATCACATTTGGACAGCAGTAAAATAAACAAAAAATGTCTACCCTTCCTTTAAAAAATAGCATAAATATCCCAGTATAAGAACTACCCAGACAAAATAAATAAGGAACCTGTCTTAAACTAAGCTACCTCTCCTAACCCATATATCTAAGTCTACAATACGGCCGACAGAATGAGAATAAGCTCCCAACCCCACATGCACTTAAACAACCATTAATAAACCGTCTTCATCATTTAATTTTCATTTCAACTTTTCACCCGATAAGAAGCGCACATAGCAGCTTCGAAACGCGAAAATTTTTGTGTAGTGATATTATGAATATATAATCCATTGTAACAACTAGTTCAATACACACACACACACACACACACATATATATATCTCAGTAGAAGGGTCCGATACTTAGATATACAACGTCATCGATGATCGTAATATGAAAGTAATTTGAATGATGACAGACTATAGTGAAATAAAAACAGTAACCTCCTCATTACTAATGGAATACAAATAGAATGCAGATGATTCGACTATGAAAAGGTGGCATTGCGTTCCCTAGCTGTGAGGGTCTGGACAGTTGTTGCTAAGGGATATAGCACGTCTGAACATTTGTCATACAATATATCGATTGAATACCGAGAGGCTAACAACATTTTGCCCGAGGGGAAGTGAAAAGTGGAAAATGAACACCGAGAAGCCAGCGTGGTTGTTCTTGAAGTTTATCATGGTTAGTAAGTTATGATTAGGCTACTCTATTAAAAATATGACAGCAATACTTCTATTTCGGTTTGAAATGTCTCTAGCTAAAATGGCACGTTCTGGTAACGTTCAAGTTGGGGCAATGGAGTTTGCTTTGTGAAAATGAAGTTACTGGATTATGTTTGGGTGTATTTCTGCTGAGTTATCTAAATTTTTGGAGATGCACCCAAAATCCCTGGAATCGCTTGCATGTCGTATATACCCATGTATATGCCGACCTCATGTACAGTGCGAACACTGATGTCTTTTTCATTAATTAAAACCCCTCTATAGGAAATTAATTGTATGGAGCACAACGAGTCATAAAAACGTATTATTTGTAACCTCTCCAAAAACATTTCCCCTATATAGTGTGAGCCCCTATTTTTGCCTAAGACCTAATCATTAATATTCGCACTATGGTAAATACAGCAGATATTTACTAATATTCTTAGAATCTTCTTAGGCAGATAATATAATGCAAACAAAGGATATATACTTTGGAGGCACCTGTATTGAGCTCATGGACTTCATAAAAACGACCCTAATTTGAACTTCGATAGGAAAAACTAGACAACCGAGAGACTCAAAGATGTTATAGCTGAAGAGGTTTTGTGGCAACCTCCTATGCCACATTGTCAATGACTTTTTAGATATCGAAATAAAAATGATATATATCCTCCAGAGCAGACATCCGTAATATTTTTGTTCTTCTGTACCTCTTTGGTATTTTTATAGATTCCTGTGTACTTCTAAAAATTTAGAATGAAGAACAATGAAAATGAAATTTTGGTATTTTATTATGAAGTCTTATTGATTAGGTTCAATTACTCATAACATCGGTGAATTAAACGCAAACAATTTGAACAATATATTCATACTAAATACATAATTTTTATTGATTGATCATGAAGTAAAAATTCACAAAACTGCTCAAAATTATCTACTGATAACTAAAACTAAGCAATCTTAATGAGATAGATAGGCTTGATTTTTGCAACACGCACATTTATTCGAAGTGAAATTTTAGCAATAGGACTACGAAGATTGTGCTGAGGAGTTTTGATCTGCATTTTGATTTGATTCATAACAATACTGAAAGTGCTGATCAACCAACTCTTGATTATAAGTTTTGCTTACTCAAATGAGGCAATTAAGAGATACGTTATGCACACTTGATAGATATTATAACGTGTATTGAAGAATAATAGTTTTTTTTTTCTCGGAGACAATGTATCACCTGAAGATTTCAAATGTACCACTTGGTGTACAAGTACCCTAGTTTTTGAACTCCTACCTTACAGAGTGTCTTTCTGTGCCTGTCTATTCATGAGTGAGAGTAGTTGCTGAGCATCATCGGCAGATGTCGAAAAGACATTTGAAAGGCAAACAAGGCGACTTGCATGTCACGTCTGGATACACGAGAACATTGTCAACCAGAAACCATCTGAACGGACCGTGTTACTCGATTTGGAGGTGTCAATAACTGGACTTTACCTGCAAGGTTATGTACTAATTTTGTCAAAACCTGTCAGTATGTTGAGCACAATTATCAGTGATAGATGGGCGTAGTCCAATAGATGTGCGTTGTGGTGCAGTGGATATCGGCTCGGAATGAGAAATTTGGAGAGCAGAGTTCGAATTCCAGCTGAATTCGTTGCATTTCACTTAAGCGCAAACACAGTGGGTTAAGATAATAATCCATCTCTTCTTCCTCCAGCTATGGGTTGAATAGCAGGACAAATTAGGTTCTATATCTTTGGTTGGCAATCAGTCTACCGGGGAAAATCTTCTGCTTAGTCAGTTGCGAATCGAAAGAGACATGATCGCCCAAGAGTGTATTACGTAAAACACTTAACTCACACAAGATGACACGAGTGATAAATTGGGCGTCTTATATTTGTACACCAGCGTTGTATGTTTTTGTGCGATTCGCCCTCAAATGCTAATTACAATAATGGAAGCTTCTGAAAGTGTAAACGTATTACCAAATGGCTGCACTCAGGTGACAGACGGCACCATGAGAAGCAAATTTCATTTGCAACTACAAAGGAAATATGGAATCGAGTTTGATGAGTTGTACATGCTTTCACAATCGTCATTAAAAAAAAGACAAGTAAAGTTTGTGTCTATGCGGCCATCTCGACTGACTTGGAGAGCAATCGTCCTGATATCACATTTGTACCCAATAGCAGCTACGAATAGATCGTTGTAGTAAGTTATAATAAGAACGTTGTGAATGAAGCGCAGGTTAAAATAGAGATAGAAAAATCTAGCAAGGCAAACCAGTAAAATATGTAAAGCAGCAATTCAAGTTGTCCTTTTTCTAAATCAGGGTGCTTTGGGGATGTCTGATATTACCGAGTGTGCGCAAGTGGCAGTGCTAATTAAAAAAAAAAACTCATGTACCAAGGAAAGTATTGTGGATCTAAGCTACAGGTACAAACAGAAATATTATTAACATCTAGACGAAACATCTAAATGTTGTGGATGATAAATAACAATAATAGTAACAATAAGGATGACAACTACAAACAAAGAGAAACCTCTCAAAGAGGGTTATATTTATCTCCATTTTTACTACAACTAGCAGTATAGCCCGGCGTTGCTCAGGTGTAATAAAGGCTTTAAAACTAATCCATGGTCCTGGAGCTCAGACTCTTTGGACGTTTGCACGTAAGATGAAAAAGCAATAGTTGTTTCCAGTTAAAGCGAAACCGGAGACTGAAAAAAAAAATGAATGAATCTAAGTCAAATTTTGATTTCCTGGTATAGATATCAAATAAGTCTTTTTCGTCGTAAACTGAATTTTGAAGGCTAAATAAGTCCTCTGAGTAAATGGTATCAGGGCTGAGTCTAAGAATTACAATTATATCTACTTACAGCCAAACCCGAAGCAAAAACTAAAATAAAAGGCTGAAAAACTGATTTTGATCAGACCAGGTATATATTATCGATTTTCTGCATTATTGTAAGAACTGCAACCTTGAAACTTCTGAATACCGTTTCTTATGTCTTTGTCTATGAGTGTATTAAATTTGATTAAAATCGGACTACTCCTTCTATAACCCGATTCTTTCGATTATCGATTTTTGATATTTATCGGCGGTACCTTGAAACAAAACCTTGCTAACAACACTCGCAGACGCTTATAGTACAACTGTGTAAATTTTCAAGAAAATCGGTTCAGCCGTTTAGGAGTCTATAGGTAACGGACACACACAATGTTCCATTTATAAATAAGTTTAGATTAGTACATCTCATGCTACTCTTACCGGCTCTTGAGTCACCTGCGCCTAGGCAGTTTGTCACAACAATCTCTCACACGTTATATATATATATCGCCCCAAGCAAGACGGTCTATTGCTACTAGTGCGCAGGGGGTTACATAGAAACAAAGTTATGAGAAAGAGTGACAATTTACAGAGCTTGTCTGGAAGTGGGTAAGAGAAGGGTTAAGATACTAAGAGTGGAGTGGACGGAGAAAGTAGCTGTCGAAAAAAAAAAAAAAATACACAAATCCTTTCTTAAAATAACTTAATTTCAATATGAAACAAATTTTTAAAATACTTTTTAATTTTCTATAGCTGCAAAGGACCATAAATTATATAAGATCCTCGGCGAAAATATATAGCGCAAGAAAAACCTTGCTGTAAAAAGAACAAAAAAAAAACAAGTTACGAGTCACAAAAATTCATTCGACGAAGTGTTTTTTATTCAGTCAGTCAGTTAGTTAAGTGTCATACGTGAAACACGTTTGGGCGATCATGTCTCGAAAGAAACATGACTGACTGGGCAGAAGATTATCCCGCAGTAGGTTACGATTGCTTTCTGCGGTAGACTGGTTACTAGCCAAGGCTTAGAACCCAATCTGTCTTATTATTTAACCCATAAGTGGAGGGAAGAGACGGATTTATATGAATTGTGCGTAAGTGAATGCAACGAATTCAACTGGAATTTGAACTCTGCTCACCGTTTTGTCGTTCCGAGCTGATATCCAATCCACCACAACGCACATTTTACAAGGTTAAATTTCAGCGACTTACAAAGACGAAATGTTACACACTTAATATTTATGTTTTTTTATATTTATCGAAACTCCTAATTTTGTACAATTATATATAGCATTAAAGAAAATTTAAATGATACCCTTGTTATTGCTAGTGGCCACAGGCGTTCATTTGTATGGATAGCCATTGCAGTTTCTTTATTTAATATGGAAAAACATTTCAAATTTCATTTGCCTATATTTCAACTTATATTTATATATTTGAACATATTTATTTCACATATTTGCTTCTTTATGAAATAATTTTATTTACCTATATTAATAATAAGAGATTTAGTGAAAACAATGATAAAACTTATTTTGGTAATAGTCGATTTAAGAATTTGTTAGTACGCTCTTGAATGCACCACCATGCTAAAAGTCACAGAGAGTAGTGTGCAAATGTAATGGGTGGCATAACAGAGAAAAAACTTAGTTAAATTTAGTCACGTTTCTACTCTAACAGTTTCTTTTCTCACAATTTCCGTCTCTGAAACTCTCTTCCGACTTCTTGTTTCCCGGATAGCACAATCTTCAAAGGTTTAAATGCAACATTGTCATCTATTCTCTTCTGAATGCCCATCGTTCTATTATATTTTCTTCATACTTCCTCTACCTTGTTTTTGTTTTCTCTCAGAATAACCCCCTACGCGGGTGGTCCTGCTATGCTTAAAAATGAATAAATAAATGAATGAATAAAATTGAACATCTAGTGAGTCAATGTGAATGTGGTTTAGACGCTTATGACAAGAATTGCCATGAAGGGCATTCTATTAATTACCAGACGGTTGTGAAATTCAGTTACTAAAATTGAGGGGAGATTTGAAGTTCCTCAATCTACAGTGTGATGTGTAAACTGAGAATATATTCCACCGAGGACAGCGCATTAGCCGACCACTTGTCATTGATAGTAACCACAAGCATTCATTTGTATTGCTTATAGTAACAAACAAGAGACCGCCTAAAATAATATAAACATTCAGTGAGTTATCGATTAGGTTAGTTCAGCGTACTTTAACTTTCTTGGGCTATAAGAGCATACAGCCCACCAACCTCGCTCGGTTAACATCAATATGTCAATAACAGCACCTCATATAGGATTGCGACATATATAATGGGACCATGAAAGACAGAAAAAAGTCTGATGAAAGTTCACCTTGTTTCAAGTTGAAGGCAGGGTTTCGGTAGAGCACAGGCTACGTGAGACCGTGGATCCCAGCTGTCAATAGTAATTAAAAGCATATTTTTAAAGAAGCAACGTAGCTGTAAGTAAATAAAAAAGATATTGCATTCTTAATTACTTAAATTTTTTTTATGCGTGTAAAATTTCATTTTGGATGAAGGACTTCCTCAGATTTATGCAAAGTAATGGGCCCGACACACCGTACTTGCTCAATGTGTGTTGGCAGTTGTGGGTGTGAAACGGTTGGGGGGAAGTCTTTTTTCATATAACGAGAACGTCAGAAATTTGGACCGGACATTTCTATTTTTACTCCTGAGCCATTAAACTTTTAATCTTCTGTCGATCCAAGTTTACAGCAAATGGTATTCAAAAACTGTCACCGAACAAGGTACTGCCAACCCCTCACCATTGCTTATCTTCAGTGATCGCATGAGGACCGGTGTTTCAATCTGACATGGCCGTAATCATCATAATTATGGGAAAGGATAATTCCGATAAAGATATAGCCATCAAAGGGTTCAAATAGAATGTCATCATTGATAATATTTTTCTGAGTAAACTTCGATTTTAAAACTGAAGGAAGTGAAATGATTAAAAAAATGGATATATTTTCTAATGTATCCAGAAAAAATATCAGAAAATTTCAGTTATAAATCAAGAACATGTGCATCTTTTTATAATAGTATAGAAGATAAGACATGACTAATAATAGTATAGAAGATAAGACATGACTAATAATAGTATAGAAGATAAGACATGACTAATAATAGTATAGAAGATAAGACATGACTAATAATAGTATAGAAGATAAGACATGACTAATAATAGTATAGAAGATAAGACATGACTAATAATAGTATAGAAGATAAGACATGACTAATAATAGTATAGAAGATAAGACATGACTAATAATAGTATAGAAGATAAGACATGACTAATAATAGTATAGAAGATAAGACATGACTAATAATAGTATAGAAGATGACATGACTAATAATAGTATAGAAGATAAGACATGACTAATAATAGTATAGAAGATAAGACATGACTAATAATAGTATAGAAGATAAGACATGACTAATAATAGTATAGAAGATAAGACATGACTAATAATAGTATAGAAGATAAGACATGACTAATAATAGTATAGAAGATAAGACATGACTAATAATAGTATAGAAGATAAGACATGACTAATAATAGTATAGAAGATAAGACATGACTAATAATAAGTATAGAAGATAAGACATGACTAATAATAGTATAGAAGATAAGACATGACTAATAATAGTATAGAAGATAAGACATGACTAATAATAGTATAGAAGATAAGACATGACTAATAATAGTATAGAAGATAAGACATGACTAATAATAGTATAGAAGATAAGACATGACTAATAATAGTATAGAAGATAAGACATGACTAATAATAGTATAGAAGATAAGACATGACTAATAATAGTATAGAAGATAAGACATGACTAATAATAGTATAGAAGATAAGACATGACTAATAATAGTATAGAAGATAAGACATGACTAATAATAGTATAGAAGATAAGACATGACTAATAATAGTATAGAAGATAAGACATGACTAATAATAGTATAGAAGATAAGACATGACTAATAATAGTATAGAAGATAAGACATGACTAATAATAGTATAGAAGATAAGACATGACTAATAGAAATGAGAAAGTAAATGATTAATTACAAAGTTCCGTAATCGACAAAATAAACAGAAAGAACAAAAAGTGCTCAGCTTTAGCAGCAGAACGAATGAAAAAGAGACATATAGACAAATAAAAAATAAAATAAATTTTCTGAATTAATGTAAACCTTGTGCAAATTAATTGAAACAATTCATTTAGTTTCTTTTTTTTACCATACGGTCAGTTTTAGTCACCACTGGATTTACAAGGTGTAATCGATTTCTATTTTCTGTAATCCGATGAGGTCATTTGCATTGGTGTGCAGTAATATAAATCCGTTTTCGGGGTGTATGATGAAATTTGTTCGGCCTTAAAAAATATCGCATCATCCGTGATTACATAAAATTTTTTTTATCACGCCCAAATATTATTCTCTCATCTGTAAATTAGTTGCCTTACGGCCATTGTCTTCAATAGACGTTACTTTCAGGAAGTGTACTGAAATTATAACATTACACGAACACTGGCAAAACTTACAGATAGATCGCGGATATTGTTGATGTCAGCCTTTCAACTGTCTGTCGTGCCATCAAGGTGAAGAACCAAACTGGATCCATCAGTCCAAAACGTAAAGGAAAACGCAGTCGGAAGAGAAAAACAACGCTAGGTGACGATGTATACTTAATTAGGGACAGTGTGAAAAATCCTCAGAAAACGCCATTTCTTTTGTTGCAATTAATTTGCACAAGGGTGTAAAAGAGTAAGTGAAAAAGAGAGATAAAAATAAGCTATTAAAACTGGTATTATAGACAGAAATATAAAAGATGAAGAAAAGTTATTGATATCTAAGGACTAGTTTACATGAAAAAGAAAGATGCGTAATAAAAGTGTACATTCGACTTCTATATTATGAAAAAGAAGATATTAGAAACATTGCCAATTGTCACTCTGTGACTTTACAGTTAAAACAATATTTCACACATTAAAATATCGACAAGAGTAAAACCAGATTAAATAACAGATGGACTACTATTTGCAGAAAAAGCACATTGTAAAGATGGAATAGAAAAATATATTTTCAAGTTTCAGGAGAACAGATTCTGTAAAAGTTAATTAATTTAACTAGTTTACATGAAAAAGAAAGATGCGTAATAAAAGTGTATATTCGACTTCTATATTACGAAAAAGAAGATATTTGAAACATTGCCAATTGTCACTCAGTGACTTTACAGTTAAATGTGTAATAAATATTTCCAGAAAAATACTTATAAAGCAAAGAAACATATCAAATTAAATTAGGCTGGTCGAGTGAGGTTTTAAGAGTGATTACTTAAAAATAAATATATCGAAAAACGAAATGTAGTTACAAATCACTTTGGCGCCTGTAGACGATGAAAAAGCATTTGATTGAGTAGAAAACTAAGCAGCATTTAAATCAGTTTGAGCAAATAGCTGGTCATTAAAATTTTTTTTAAGTTCTTGAGAATATATGCAGTCAGTATAAAATAATTCCACCTAGGCGAATAAAGATAAGAACAGAAGTCAGAAAATGGTGTAGGGTTTCGTCTAAATTATTTCCAGCATAACTTTCAAATATAATCTGGAAAATAAACCAGGAAGGGAGAAGATTAAATAAAGAATGTTAAAGTTATTTACTCTGTGATAACAACGTATTCTAAAGTCAGAAAAATCGGCAATGAATGGTAAGTAATGTTACATTGAATGAGAAAAGTATCAAGTTAGGTTTAAAAATGAACATAAAACGAATATAACATTCAGTTCTAAGGTTCAGAAAATTAATTTAAAATAGAGAAAGAGTCAAGGATTGTATTGATTATCTAAACTTTGACTTGGCACAAGGGCGAAAGTACGAGGCAACCATGGCCAGTAGTGTATATATATATATATATATATATATATATATATATATATATATACACACTACTAGACGTAATTATTAGGCCACTCTAGTGTTTTAAAAAAAAATATGTATTTCATAATATGTTTTAGTATTTATTGCCAAGTGAATAATTGTAAATGAAAATAGAATGGTTCTTTTGTTAATACTGCACAACATGTGCACCAAATGAATTTATAAATCTTTAATAATTACATATATTGCAGTTTCATCAATGAAAGAATGAAGAACATTTAGGGTGATTCGGACGGATTTCCTTCCTTGCCTTCTAAAATTTTGCAAAGTAATAACAACAAAATAACCATTCTATTTTCATTTACAATTATCCACTTGGCAATAAATCCTAAAAATAGTATGAAATACACCATTTCTTTTAAAAAACTAGCGTTGCCTAATAATTATGGCCGGTAGTATATATATATATATATATATATATATATATATATATATATTAGTCATCCGCAGACAGACCTGTTTCGCTGTATCAAAGCTCGTCGTTACCGTTAGACAGCCGACTGCTTCTAGACAGGATTGAAACTCCACCGAATTGACATCAGTCGGCGATTCTACGCTCGGCAGAAGAGGGCAAACTTTAGCGTGTTATATACAATGTAAACACACGCCAGTAGCTGAGTGTTCAAATTCGTTACTGAATAAACCTTGCGTAAATTTGTGAGTAGCTACTGTTTTTTTAAAGTTTACCATCCCTCCATAGTGCTCAGTCGGGGCATGGTGTTTACAAAGCTTGAGAGTTGGTTCCTCACACCAGAACAAGGACAAAATACGCAAACATTTGTTCGCAAGTTCTTCGTTTTTGAGTTATTAAGTTTAAAGTTTATACTAAATGTAGTTTATATATATAGTATGCTGACTACAATCTTCAGACCAGCCTAATTAAATCGTGATAGTGACAGTCAGCAAGGAGTGTTTACTCCTGTAACCACATATTTGTGTATTTAGTGAGCTGTTATTCGGCTTTTGAAGGTGTAGCAGCTCGGTTCTTGGAATAAGAAGCTATACAGCCTCCCGCGCATGCGACTTTGATATAGTGTTCACAACTATAATCAAACCATGTCTTTGGGTACTACTGAACATGCTGAGCTGAATGTAGAGAACTGTTTTTTTGGTTTTTTTTAATCATCTCACCCCAAGCAAGGCATTCCACTGCCACTATTGCGCATGGAGCTACATAGGAGAAGGTAAAGAGAAGGAGTGGTTAGACATAGGGAAGGTGACAGATGAGTAAGGTTAGCGAGGATGAGGGTTGGGCAGATGGGAAGAGTGTTTGATAGAATGGGAGCAAGTTAGTGTGTTAGGAGGTATCTATTGACCTTACATTTAAACTCCTGGAGATGGTAGCCGTCGGAGAAGCAATCGTTTGGAAGAGAATTCTACAGTCGGGAAGTGCGAGGAAAGAAACTATTGGAGTAGAAGTTACGGCTGCATTTTATCGGTTTCACTGTAAAAGGGTGGGATCTAGTTGCTAATCTGGTATCTCGTTCAAATTCGTATTTAGGGGGCACCAGTGATCTAAGTTCATCGGAGCAGAAGCCGTGAAAATATTTATAGAAGAGACACAGGGAAGCCACGTCGCGCCGGTGGGAGAGAGACTGCAGGCGGTCTGCCAAGTCGGTATCTATCACATTACAGACCCTCCTCTGAACCTTATCGAGAAGCCCGAGGAGAACAGCAGGGGCAACCGACCAGATATGGCAGCAGTATTCAATGCACGGGCGGATGGTAGATTTATAAATGTGCAGGATAGATTTAGACGGAAAAAACTTTCCGACAACGGGCCTCAAGATCCCTAAACACTCCTCAGATTATGAATTCAGATTTTCATTGTTTTAGACCAGTTGGCACCCAAGGTTATAGGACCCTACCTGTGCTGCTATTACCCCATACCTGGAGAAAGAAGAGACTGATTCAAACATTTTCCAATGATATTAGCATGAAAGTAAATGTAATGAACTCGGCTGCAATTAAAAATTAGCCCTTTTAATCTGATCCACTACAAATTACCTCAATATGCCTCCTTGATATCAATCCTTTATATATATATATATATATATATATATATATATATATATATATATTATATAACTCTTCCGCAATGAATTGAATTCTTTCGGTAACTGGCATGTGTATACGCCGCTTATATATAAGACGCTAAAATTTCCCTTCTGTGATTCAATGTACCTATGGCTTAGGGGTTAGCGACTCCAACTGACACAAAATCGGTCGGTTTTCAATCCCGACTGGAGGCAAGTGGATGTCTAGCCACACTGATGAGCTGCAGTACAGCGAAACAGGCTTGTATGTGGATGACGAAAATATATATCAATTTATAAAAATATAGACGATTTTTAAAGGAAAGAAACGTTATCGAGCACAGTGCTCTCATACAAGATACTAAACAAAACATGATATAAAAAGTATACATGACTTCGTTTTTACTGTATCTGCGACTTGCACTTCATACGCACTCACGAATTTTAGACGATGGTGAGAAGGATTGTAGGATTGCTTAAAGACAGAAAGAAATAAAACTACAAAGCGGTGATACAGTAAAACAAAAGTAGAGCATGTGTTTTACATTGTGTGAATGTGCGCATATGAACAAATCTGTAACTCATTTTCATGCAATGACAATATATTCATGTTTCTAGGCTATGTTGCTATTAACCTTGAGCTTACAGTTTATTTGGTACTGATATAATATGTGGGCTATGACATTCTCCCACTCGTGTAGTATGTGGCCTACCTTAAAAAGCGATTTATAAGGAAGTATTATAACTGTCTGTTAAGGGTTTGGGAAAATAATTAGTTTTAATCAATAGCCTAATACTTATATCTATAAATATCGTCATACTGAGACATTCAAACCGGGAAGGCGACATACGTTCGAAATTCCAGTCGATTTCGTTTTATTCACTCACGTCCAAATAACCTTGTATTAATCCATTTCTTCATTCTCCAGCTCTGGTTTGAATATCAGGAAACATTAGATTCTATACCCTAGTTTGGCAACCGGTTTACCGCAGTAGGTAATGGCAAGCTACTGCTAGAAAATCTTCTGTCTAGTCGGAAAAAAAAATCACTCAAGCGTATATTACGTATAGCGACTAATTGACTGAGGCCAAATGGTATAATAGAATCAAACCGGTAGGTGACATACTATATCGGCACAGTTTATTTTAGATATTAATCTTTAGCTTTTATTCTTACTGTGTGTGTGGGGGGGTATACACAAATACTAAGAATAAAAAAGAAAAATGATAAGAATATGAGTTAAAGCTTAAAATATCAAATACACAGAGAGCTCAATGTCAGAATCGACAAAGCCTCTTTAAAGACACATGGCCCAGTGAATAAATGTGTTGATTGGATCCATTGATTCGACGCAAAAATTTCTGTGTTCAATACCTGGATACATCAAATGGAAACAAAATCTCCGAGAGTGTAGTTAAAGTGAGATAACTGATATTCTAGCAGAGGTATGTCTCAAGGAACTAGAAAAATCTAGCTCGGTGGGCAAAATAAAGAGTTTCCTTCAAACTTCCAGTCAGCTGAAAAAGTAGAAATAGATTCCTCGTTAATATTGTAACAAATATGAGGACAAATGTCTGAACCAACTAAATTGTCATTATATATATATATATATATATATTCAAAATAATAACTAAACAGACTCTGTAAGTATCTAAATCCTAAATTTATACAAAGATAAACTTTAAGAAAAACGAATAACAGACAGAATCTCATTCCGTTACCATCCGTTGCACTAAGGCGTTGGATAAGAGGGGGTAAAGACAAGACATACGATACTCCGCAGTAAAGAAAAAAAACCCAAACGGAACCAACCACAAAAAAAGAAGAAAAAGTGCCCGATACAAATACAAACAAATGCAAAAGTACAATTGAAAAGCAAAAGTAGAGCAAATATATATATATATATATATATATGCAGGTTGCATTAAATAATATAGACAAGGTTTGTCTATTTTATGTAAATTCTTTTCATATTCTCTGATAAGCTTAATAGCATTATCATTAAATGAAGGAAGAAAATAGTAATATTGATACATAATATTTTTAATAATCCAATCTAAAGTTTCGGCTTACATAAGCCATTTTCCTAGATGTCAAATTATATATTTACACCCGAACACACCATAATGACAATTTCTTTTTTGTTTACATGGAAGATTTCCAAGCAACAACAAACGCGTGCATTTAAGACGCTGGAAGTGAATATCACGTCACACATGACCAAGCGAGAGTGAAAACACAAAATATTAAGTATGGAAAGCCATTGGAATAAATCTATGGCTTCTGTTATTAATTTTCTCGAGTTGGTCCGGGGTAGATATATCTTTCAGTTTATTGTAGATTGCCTGTTATTTTGTTATTAAGGGTGTTCAATTTTTTCTGGCTATTTCAATTTGCCTTTTCACAAGGCTGCATTTATAATTCCAAGTTTATAATTCCAGGTGTTGAGAGTTTGGTGGGCTGCTGGATAATGTAATTTAAATTGTGTGTATTTAGGCAGCATTTTTTCATTAATGCATGTTTCATTAAATACTCATAAAATTTTAGAAACTCACTTTCATTATATATATATATATATATATATATATATATATATATATATATATAAAGTGAGTTTCTAAAATTATGTGATAGAGAAAGTGATATTAATCGAGTCTATTTTTGCAATGCTTTCATGATGATTTTTAAAAACCCTATTCATAAAACGGATTACGAAATTCTCTTTAAGATTCAGTTTATAAGAACTGATTAAATTCTCCTCACATTTGTTTAATACTGCGTATATGCCTTTATCCTCAGCAAATCTAATATTACAATTTTATTATTAATATTATTATTTTTTTTTCAGTTTACAACTGGAAATTGTTATCCAAATAATGGCAACTGTAATTTTACGCGAACAATTGGAAAAGAGAAAAGTTATTCTTAATACGATTTCCTTGAATGTTCCGAATATATTGATAGAATTACAATTGTGTAGGAAGTGTTTTCTCATGCAAATTATTTAACTGTAATAAGAACCAAGAAGATATAGAAAGTATTTTCACATTGAACAAGAAGCCTGCTGTGTTATCCAATGACGTTCCATGTTTGATCAGTATAATGAGCTGATTGCGAAGCTGAGTTAAAAAGAAAGGAGTTCATTATTCGACCATCCGTTTTTGTTTTCGACGTTGCATTCCCATCACATTCGTTTATGAGTTGAATTACATTTAATAGACATCAGTAGCAGTAACAAGTAGAGCAAATCCCTTACTGACTACTGCAACATATTCAAAAGCAGCAACAAGCCATACTAATGCTTGAACTTGAAAGTTTCAAAGTTACTGACAACTCAACAGCTGGTTTCAGCAAATAGCAACACCTGGACTTTCTTCTACGTAAGTTAACACCTGGTTGCTCTTAAAACTGAGGGTCAATGCCTTCTGTTATTCAACGATAGAAAATAAATACAGCTAGATATGTAATTAAAAAATAAAATGTCCAGTCCGAATATAGGCTATCATGGCTCCACAAAGACTATTATATATTATTTGTGGATTTCCAAACTTTCTTAGATAGTTCAGGAGGTATTCCGATTTCTTTTACATGGTTATAAATTCATATTTTTCCTGCTTTTACATTGGTTGCCACTCGAGGTCTGAGAGTCCGCTCTACTTTGATAGTAAATCTATAGTTATGGGAAGAAAGGTGTTACTGCTTTTCCCCAAAAGTAGTTTTTATTACTATCTATGAATTAAAACTCATTCACAGAAAAGGTAGTGTAGTCGTTCCTCCTTGCCTTCTATACAATTTAAAATTTAATGTTTTATACCTTCTAGATTGGATGTACCCCCTGTCAAAGCTTTAGAGCCGAGTCTACCCTGATATTTGCACCACAGTGTAATAGATTTTTGCTCTTCTTAATGGCATTTGTGCGAATGTAAATGCTAAAATATACACTCAATATTTCTGTCGATTGGTTTTTCCAGAAACCTTCGCTAAATCTAACTTTGTTTTAAACAAATAACTAGGAAAACTAAATCAATCTTGGAAAATTATTAGAAACCTCCAGAACAAATGCGGGGCGTAAATCGCATGCAGTCTACTGATGGGAGCATTCCGTAGATTCTTCTATATGAGGAACTTACAACCGCGTCTTCCCTTTAAGGATGTCAGCAAATATTTTATATGAGAGTGATGGACAAAAGCATCAATAGATGGGGATATGTCGCTAATCATCACTCAAGCTAGAGACGCTATTTACATCGAGGGCTGGAGCGAAAAGAGAAGATACGAAGGTTTGCCGCCTAGATGAAGCGTGCTCCGAAGAAAAGTAAGAATATGATGACATCGGGAAGAGCGTCTTCACATGCGTTCGTAGCAATTAAAACAGTCAATGGACAATGAGCATGTACAGCCATAAGAGACATTGTGTCGCCATCAACAGCTGAGATATAACTTTCTATGCATAGACTCGTGGTCTTTCGAAACCGCTGGATGCGATTCACAGGTACAAATTAGTAGCAAAGCTTTCTAAGACTGGACTGCGTCTTCTCATCCGATGTATTCAACCTCTGCAGCAAAGTTATTTTAAGGGCGTTTGAAATTTTCTTAGAATTTATTATAGGTGGAAATAATCTTAGGAATATAAGAAAAGCAGGTGGCATTTTTTTTATGGATGACACTGAAGAAAAACTACAGATCCTCTGAGAAAAGTTAATAAGCGAAAGTGAGAAGAAATAGTCGAGAGATTGTCGAGCAAGTATCTTTTAACCAAATGAAGGTAATAAAATCCCTAAGGCGCAATTGGATACTGAGCGTGAGAGAATACAAGAAAAGCAAAAACAAAGGAAAGAGAACAATAACAAGACCGTAATTAAGAAAATAAGCGTTGAACTTCGAAAATTTGAATACAAACAAAACGGACACTTGCATTTTGTTCAAACATGTAGCACACATAACCGCATTTCATAATGATATTTTTTATTTAATGTGTGTATAAGGGGATCCATCATTTTTGGGAAACCTTGCATATGCACTCAAATAGTTATGACTCAGCTGCTGATGTCGATGCAGCATCTTCTATGGTTATACAGATCCACCCATGAGTGACAGCCTAGATTGCAATAAATGCATGTGAAGACGCACTTCTCCGATGTGGACTTGTTTTCTATCCGTGAGCACGCATCTTTCCGGCATAAAGTTTTCGTTTCTCCTCGCTCCAGCCCTCAGTGTAAATCACGTTTTAATACGCATAAAAAAAACATAACGCGTTACATGCTTTTTACGTCACTATGAACTGCTTTAAATACCAGTGATCTAAATACGCCAAAGTTTAGTCAGAAAATATTGTCTATCTGTCTAGGTAGAGTCGATCGAAAGTACTTCAAAGAAAGCAAAAAAAAAAACAACAAAAAACAACAACATATATACTTTAGACAGGTTATTCAGAGTTTTAATCCGATATGCAAAATCCCGTTCGCAAACTGGAAAACATAATCTAAATCAGTAGAGTGGTGACTGTTTCAGTTGACTTCAAATGACGGTCTATCGTGTTTATTTAGTACAGCATGTTTTGAAACATTGTGACTAGAGAATAAAGTATAATGTTTGCACATCGATAGCAAAAAGACAGTGAGTTGTTAAAATCAGTCAAGCAAACTGCCTTATTGCATCATAGCTTACTTTTACCGGAAAGCACATTGATTCATAAAACTTGAAATATATATTTTGTTAAGTTTTAATGCATTCTTCCAGTAAAATTCTATTCAGTACAGGATATAGCTTAACAAAGACGTACTTGAACAAGTTTTGACTAAAAAGTTTAGTAAAAAATAAACTTCTCAGTTAAATTTAACAAAACTTGTTTATATATATATATATATATATATATATATGTGTGTGTGTGTGTATAAAACAAAAATTTCGATATTTAAATTTGTTGAATAGCCATTTCTACAAGAAAATTTTCGCTTCTTCAGTAACGGCAAAACGAAACTTATTTTCTCAAATTTAAATGACAACAGATTTTATATCGGTAGAAAAAAAAAATGAAATCAACCATACACAGGTTTAGGAATTTACCTATCTGATCATCCTTTTGGATTATATATATATATATATATATATATATTACTTTTACGTATTACTCTCAAGGAATGAATTGAGTTCTTTCAGTGATTGGCGTGTGTATATACACCGCTTATATACGGCACGTTAAAATTTCTCTTCTCCGATTCCATGCGCCTATTGCTTAGCGGGTAGCGACTCCGACTGATAAAAAATCGGTCGTTTCTAACCCGGCTAGAAGCAAGCGGATGTGTCTAGGCACACTGATGAGCTGTGATACAGCGAAACAGGCTTGTATGTGGATGATTTATATATATATATATATATATATATATATATATAGAGAGAGAGAGAGAGAGAGAGAAAGAGATAGTGAGTGAGAGTGAGAGAGACCACCCAAAATGTAGATAAACTTCAAGAAAGGTAATTTATCTTGAGTAAATTCCGTTAACAACTGTTTACTGGAGCACATATTCTCGGCATCTGGCTTTATATTGGCTGCCATTGGCAACCCCAAAAGACACTTTGGCCAACTTTGCCCAAGCAGTTCACCGTTCTAATAAATTTGTTGAAGCTACAGACCTCATTTTGAAACATCTTTTGTGATTGTAGAGTCCAAAGGTAACTTGTATTAATCTGAATCAATGCTTAAATAAACTTAGTATTACAATATCTATACAAACTTTTCTTTTCTGGAAGTGTGCATTTATTTTTGGGTGGACGATAAAGAAATAAGGAACAATTGCAAACAGGCTAAAAAAGAATGGCTCAAAACCAAATATGCAGGAATAGCGGGACTGTGTACGACTAATAAACTAGACATGCATAAAATAAGGGAACTAACAGGACAAATAACAAGCTCCTCAACAGGATGTATGAAATCCAAGGATGGAACGCTCACATTAAAGAAAGATATGTTACTCCAGCGTTGGGAAGAATATATAAAAATCTTTTCCACGACAAGAGATAGCAACCGATAACAACTATAATGACGAACTGGAAATATTAGAATCCAAAGTGGAAGCTGCAATGGCCAAAATGAATAGAAAATAGCAGCTGGATCAGTCGGCATTAAAATAGAGATGCTAACAGACTTACACGATTCAGGTGTACATAAAATTACAGAAATAATAAATTTAAAAAAAACTATCACAGCGGTGAGATACCGGAAGATCTCAGCAGATCGATTTTCATAGGACTGATTTTGAAAGCAGATGCGAACGAATGGGAACTCCATCAAACAATCAGCTTAATGAGCCACACAACAATACTTATCATCCGAATCCTGAGGAATAGAGCAAGCAGCAGAATCAGGCCAGATGTAGGACAAGAACAGTGCGGTTTCGTCAAACCGAAACAAGGGAAGCGATATTTATGCTTAGAATGCTATCAGAAAGGGCAATACAAATGAAGGATGACGTGTACCTGTGTTTTATAGGCTACGCAATGGTATTCGACAAAATACGCCCTAAAGACTTGATAGAAATGCTCAGTAACCTAGACATTTTGGGAAGGACATTAGAATATTTAAGAACCTCTACTGGCAGCAAACCGCCTGCATACGAACAGGAAACGAGCACAGTAGATATATAAAGATAGAAAGTGGCGTATGACAAGAATGTTTTTTTTCACCAGCTCTATTCTCTTTGTACTGCTAGACTATTATGAGAACCCGAAAAGTCATGACAGGATTCATCATCGGCGCCCACAGTCTGAACAATATAAGATATGAAAATGAAACAGTGCTGACAGCAGACACGGAAACAAAACCACAAGTACTTCTGCAGAAGGTAGCTAAAGAAAGCGGAAAGAAAAGACTGCATCAACTACAAGTAAACTGAATGATTTGTAATCAGTAAAAAGGAATGTCAACTACAGGCGAGAGATAATAAAATCAAACAGGCACAGAAATATAACTATACATGGGAAGTGATCTAATAGAAGATAGAAAAGGCGACACTGAGATCCGAAGGCGTATTCATATGACCAAAGATACCATCCAAAAGCTGCGTACAGTATTGAGAGACAGGAAGATTTTGCTGGAAGCAAAGAAGAAAATGCTGGATTGTTATATGATGCTAATATGGCAGCGAATGCTGGACAGTCTCATCCAAAATGAAGGAAAGACTTGTGGTTCTACAGAAGGATGCTGTGGATATAAATGGACCGAGCATGTGAGCAACTATAAGGTTTTGGAGAGTATGGAAACGAAAAAAAGGAAACTTATCAGGAAAAAGACAGCTGAAGTTCCTGGGACATGTAGTGAGGAACGGGACCTTGGGGAAGTTAATACTGGAGTGAAAAAAGACAGGGGAAAGCAGCACGTAACATACTTGACCGGCTTAAGCCCGTGAACGGCAGAGCGGGGTTTCGGTTGAGTAAGAAGAGACAGTGTGCTAAGTGCTACTAAAGATGCGGACGGCCATGATTGCCTATGTCCTGAAGGGAGACAGCACATAAAAGAAATTATATATATATATATCAATAAATCCGGAAATTTACGTTTCGTTGAATGGCTATTTCATCAGCAATGGTCAAAAACAAAAATTTATTAGTTCAAATATGGTACAAGAATTCACATACTGGAAGGAGTCCAAAGACATACACAGGAAGTTAAAAACAAAAAGGAAGTGCGGATTAAGAAGGAAAAAAATTGATTTATATATATATATATATATATATATGTGTGTGTGTGTGTGTGTGCGCGCGCGCGCACACACACACACGCAAATTGTTCCTTAGGAATATGAAGTCGCTTAGGGATTTACAAATCTACTAACTTCAACGTTTGCTTACTATTAGAAAAATTACTGAATGAAAAGCTCAAACACTGGAAATTTATTGCTAATTTATGAAACATTATTCAACGTAAATATCCCCCATTTTTGACTGCTTCATAATACTGGCTGCAACCCACGATTTTCTGAACAGATGTTATCCGTGAGCTGTTGAATTGTCAGTGGTTTATTGATAGCTACACGCTTATTTACGCATTCCAAAATGGAAAGAATTGGAACACGTTATAACAGGAGAATGCGGTGGCTATAAAATTTCGAAATTTCGCGGTATAGTTACACCAAGAAGCACAGGTGGATATTATAACTGATTCTAAAAAAAAAAAAAAAAAAAAAGAGGGATGACTGGATTTTAAATTTATTTCTTTTTTCGAGATGTCGCTTTCTCTTCTTCAGTTTTCTTAGGCTATCATTTTATGTATCCGACATTATGAAAAATATAAGATCTGCCAGAAAAAAAAAATATTGTAAGAACCTGGATGCAAGAGATGGGGAGAGAAAAAGAGACAGAATAGAGAAGAACAAGACGAGAGCGAGAGAGAGAGAAACAAACAGAGAGTCGTACAAGAACTAGTCCAGAGTGGGAGATGGGCACTACAAAAGAGCCAGAGGGAGAGACGAGTACAAGAACAGAGCTAGTTGTGGAGACGGGCTCAAAAACGAAACCAGAGTCGAAGACGGGCACAAGAACAGAGCCAGAGTCGGAGACGGGCACAAGAACAGAGCCAAAGACGGGCACAAAAAGAGCCAGAGGGAAAGACGGGCACAAGAACAGAGCCAGAGAGAGAGAGAGAGAGAGAGAGAAGAACAGAGAGAGAGAGAGAGACAAGAACTGTGAGAAAGCGATTGAGTGAGATAGTGCATAAGAACAGACAGATATATCAAAAACTATAAAAATAAAAAGATAAAAATAGACTGAGTTACTAGTCTAAAACATGATTAAACTGAAATGGATACGAAATAGGTCATAATATTATATATATAGATAGATAGATAGATAGATAGATAGATAGATAGATAGATAGATAGATAGATAGTTCACATGCGTCATATAAACATGGGAAAGGATGTAATTGATGAAGCGTATTTAAAACTGAAAAATTTGCGATTTACCAAACTGAAATAATCAGCAACAATCCCATGTCTATTTCCGCCATCCCTACTGAGATGAACCGCAATCCGGATACTAATACCTTCGCCGCGCCTTTTGTAACACGATTCTAATTAGTCTGTCGATTTGGGAAGTGAACTTATAATTCATTCTAATCCCACTTTTTTTCTTTTTTTTTTCTAATTTGATTTTTAATTTGTTCTCCGTTTTTTGGAAATTGTTTGGCGGACCGTGTCTTCTGTGTATTTTATTCAGTTTCTCCTATGACTCCCACAATGTGAATATTTATTTGTTGTTGATTTAAACAACCGTTTATTGATCGAAAAAGAAAAAGTGACATAATATTTTACTTCCCAACCAGCCTAAAAAGCAATGTTTACTTTTCCATAAATATCCAGCTCGTTGATCATTTGGCTAAGATTTCATTATCTATGAGTTTGTAGAATTTCATTTATTTTACTTGAACGTTAACAATAGATTTAGAATTTTCAAGTATTATATTACTCAATTTTTATAACCATACGATATGTCCTAAAAGATGAATCAAATTATTGCTCCCTAGACGAACAGATGACCTTTTCTTTTCATTTTTTAAGATGTGAAGGAGGGACAAAACATCTTTTAATCACTTCGCTGTTAACAAAAGACGAAAACAGAGAAGAGACGAGAAGACGAGAAGAGAAGAGAGAGAGAGAGACCGAAAGAGAGAGAAGAGACCGAAGAGACCGAGAGAGAGAGACGAGAAGAGACCGAGAGAGAGAGACGAGAAGAGACCGAGAGAGAGAAGACGAAGAGACCGAGAGAGAGAGAGACGAGAAGAGACCGAGAGAGAGAGAGACGAGAAGAGACCGAGAGAGAGAGAGAGACGAGAAGAGACCGAGAGAGAGAGAGAGACGAGAAGAGACCGAGAGAGAGAGAGAGACGAGAAGAGACCGAGAGAGAGAGAGAGAAGAGAGAGACCGAGAGAGAGAGAGAGAGAGAGACGAGAAGAGACCGAGAGAGAGAGAGAAGAGAAGAGAAGACCGAGAGAGAGAGAGAGAGAGAGAAGAGAGAGAGAGAGAGAGAGAGAGAGACGAGAAGAGAGAGAGAGACGAGAGAGAGAAGAGACCGAGAGAGAGAGAGAGAAGAGACCGAGAGAGAGAGAGAGAGAGAGAAGAGACCGAGAGAGAAGAGACCGAGAAGAGACCGAGAGAGAGAGAGAGAGACGAGAAGAGACCGAAAGAGAGAGAGAGAGGAGAACAGACCGAGAGAGAGAGAGGAGGAACAGAACCGAGAGAGAGAGGAGAACCGACCGAGAGAGAGAGGAGAACAGACCGAGAGAGAGACGAGAACAAACCGAGAGAGAGAGAGAGAGATAGAGAGAGAGAGAAAGACAGAAACAGACCGAGAGAGGGACGAAAACAGACCGAGAGAGAGAGATGAAAACAGACCGAGAGAGAGAGAGAGAGAGACGAAGTGTGAACAGAGAGAAAGACAGAGTGTGAACAGAACAGAAAGAGAGAGAAAGACGAAAACAGACCGAGAGAGAGAGAGAAAGAAGACGAAAACAGACCGAGAGAGAGAGAAAGACGAAAACAGACCGAGAGAGAAAAAGGCAGAAACAGACCGAGAGAGAGAAAGACGAAAACAGACCGAGAGAGAAAGACGAAAACAGACCGAGAGAGAGAGAAAGACGAAAACAGACCGAGAGAGAGAAAGACGAAAACAGACCGAGAGAGAAAGACGAAAACAGACCGAGAGAGAGAGAAAGACGAAAACAGACCGAGAAAGACGAAAACAGACCGAGAGAGAGAGAAAGACGAAAACAGACCGAGAGAGAGAGAAAGACGAAAACAGACCGAGAGAGAGAGAAAGACGAAAACAGACCGAGAGAGAGAAAGACGAAAACAGACCGAGAGAGAGAGAAAGACGAAAACAGACCGAGAGAGAGAGAAAGACGAAAACAGACCGAGAGAGAGAGAAAGACGAAAACAGACCGAGAGAGAGAAAGACGAAAACAGACCGAGAGAGAAAGACGAAAACAGACCGAGAGAGAGAGAAAGACGAAAACAGACCGAGAGAGAGAAAAAGACGAAAACAGACCGAGAGAGGGACGAAAACGAACCGAGAGAGAGAGAGACGAAGTGTGAACAGAGAGAAAGACGGGGGTGAACAGAACGAGAGAGAGAGAGAGAGACAAAGTGTGAACAGAACGAGAGAGAGAGAGACAAAGTGTGAACAGAACGAGAGAGAGAGAGAGACAAAGTGTGAACAGAACGAGAGAGAGAGAGAGACAAAGTGTGAACAGAACGAGAGAGAGAGAGAGACAAAGTGTGAACAGAACGAGAGAGAGTGTGAAACAGGAACAGACCGAGAGAGAGAGAGAGAGAGTGAAACAGGAACAGACCGAGAGAGAGAGAGAGAGTGAAACAGGAACAGACCGAGAGAGAGAGAGAGAGTGAAACAGGAACAGACCGAGAGAGAGAGAGAGAGTGAAACAGGAACAGACCGAGAGAGAGAGAGAGAGAGAGTGAAACTAGGGAACAGACCGAGAGAGAGAGAGAGAGAGAGTGAAACAGGAACAGACCGAGAGAGAGAGAGAGAGTGAAACAGGAACAGACCGAGAGAGAGAGAGAGAGAGTGAAACAGGAACATAGACCGAGAGAGAGAGAGAGAGAGAGTGAAACGGGAACAGACCGAGAGAGAGAGAGTGAAACAGGAACAGACCGAGAGAGAGAGAAACAAGAACAGAGAGAGAGAGAGAGTGAAACAGGAACAGACCGAGAGAGAGAGAGAGAGTAAAACAGGAACAGACCGAGAGAGAGAGAGAGAGAGAGAGAGTGAGTAAAACAGGAACAGGCCGAGAGAGAGAGAGTGAGTAAAACAGGAACAGGCCGAGAGAGAGAGAGAAAGTGAAACAGGAACAGGCCGAGAGAGAGAGAGAAAGAAACAGGAACAGGCCGAGAGAGAGAGAGAGAGAGAGGAACAGGCCGAAAGAGAGAGAGAGAGAGAGAGAGGAACAGGCCGAGAGAGAGAGAGAGAGAAAGAGGAACAGGCCGAGAGAGAGAGGAGAACAGGCCGAGAGAGAGAGTGAAACAGGAACAGGCCGAGAGAGAGAGAGAGAGAGAGAGAGACGAGACGAGAAGAGACCGAGAGAGAGAGAGAGATACGAGTAGAGACCGAGTGAGAGAGAGAGAGACGAGAAGAGACCGAGAGAGAGAGAGAGACGAGAAGAGACCGAGAGAGAGAGAGAGAGAGAGACGAGAGAGACCGAGAGAGAGAGAGAGAGAGACGAGAGAGAGAGAGAGAGAGAGAGAGAGAGAGAGAGAGAGAGAGAGAGAGAGAGAGAGAGAGAGAGAGAGAGAGAGAGAGAGAGACG
This sequence comes from Ascarosepion bandense, assembly GCA_037127315.1. Classification (NCBI taxonomy): domain Eukaryota; kingdom Metazoa; phylum Mollusca; class Cephalopoda; order Sepiida; family Sepiidae; genus Ascarosepion; species Ascarosepion bandense. Next base: position 2,154,496 of record JBBBDQ010032672.1, read on the forward strand.
AGAAGAGAGAGAGAGAGAGAGAGAGACCGAGAGAGAGAGAGAGAGAGAGAGAAGAGACCGAGAGAGAGAGAGAGAGAGACGAGAAGAGACCGAAAGACCGAGAGAGAGAGAGAGAGAAGAGACCGAAAGAGAGAGAGAGAGAGAGAGACAGAAGAGAGCCGAAAGAGAGAGAGAGACGAGAAGAGACCGAAAGAGAGAGAGAGACGAGAAGAGACCGAAAGAGAGAGAGAGACGAGAAGAGACCGAAAGAGAGAGAGAGAGAGAGACGAGAAGAGACCGAAAGAGAGAGAGAGAGGAGAACAGACCGAAGAACAAACCGAGAGAGAGACGAGAACAAACCGAGAGAGAGAGAGAGATAGAGAGAGAGAGAGAAAGACGAAAACAGACCGAGAGAGGGACGAAAACAGACCGAGAGAGAGAGAGAGAGATGAAAACAGACCGAGAGAGAGAGAGAAAGACGAAGTGTGAACAGAACGAAAGAAAGAGAGACAAAGTGTGAACAGAACGAGAGAGAGAGAGAGAGAGAGAGAGAGAGACGAAGTGTGAACAGAACGAGAGAGAGAGAGAGAGACGAAGTGTGAACAGAACGAGAGAGAGAGAGAGAGACGAAGTGTGAACAGAACGAGAGAGAGAGAGAGAGAGACGAAGTGTGAACAGAACGAGAGAGAGAGAGAGAGAGAGAGAGACGAAGTGTGAACAGAACGAGAGAGAGTGTGAAACAGGAACAGACCGAGAGAGAGAGAGAGAGAGTGAGTAAAACAGGAACAGACCGAGAGAGAGAGAGAGAGAGAGAGAGAGTAAAACAGGAACAGGCAGAGAGAGAGAGAGTGAAACAGGAACAGGCCGAGAGAGAGAGAGAGTGAAACAGGAACAGGCCGAGAGAGAGAGAGAGAGAGAGAGAGAGAACGGAGAGAGAGAGAGAGAGAGAGGAACAGGCCGAGAGAGAGAGAGAGAGAGAGAGAGTGAAACAGGAACAGGCCGAGAGAGAGAGAGAGAGAGAGTGAAACAGGAACAGGCCAGAGAGAGAGAGAGAGAGAGAGAGAGAGAGAGAGAGAGAAGAGGAACAGGCCGAGGAGAGAGAGAGAGAGAGTGAAACAGGAACAGGCCGAGAGAGAGAGAGAGAGAGAGAGAGAGAGTGAAGCAGGAACAGGCCGAGAGAGAGAGAGAGAGAGTGAGTGAAACAGGAACAGGCCGAGAGACAGAGAGAGTGAAACAGGAACAGGCCGAGAGACAGAGAGAGTGAAACAGGAACAGGCCGAGAGACAGAGAGAGTGAAACAGGAACAGGCCGAGAGACAGAGAGAGTGAAACAGGAACAGGCCGAGAGACAGAGAGAGTGAAACAGGAACAGGCCGAGAGACAGAGAGAGTGAAACAGGAACAGGCCGAGAGACAGAGAGAGTGAAACAGGAACAGGCCGAGAGACAGAGAGTGAAACAGGAACAGGCCGAGAGACAGAGAGAGTGAAACAGGAACAGGCCGAGAGACAGAGAGAGTGAAACAGGAACAGGCCGAGAGACAGAGAGAGTGAAACAGGAACAGGCCGAGAGACAGAGAGAGTGAAGCAGGAACAGGCCGAGAGAGAGAGAGAGAGAGAGAGAGAGAGTGAGTGAAACAGGAACAGGCCGAGAGACAGAGAGAGTGAAACAGGAACAGGCCGAGAGAGAGAGAGAGAGAGAGAGAGAGAGAGACAGTAACAGACCGAGCGAGAGAGAGAGAGAGACAGGAACAGACCGAGCGATAAAGAGAGAGAGAGAGACGAGAACAGACTGAGAGAGACAGTTTGGAAATAAACGACATAGGTAGAAACAGTCTGGAAATAAACGACAGAGAGAGATAGAAACAGAGAGAGAGAGAGAGTGATGGAAACAGACAGAGAGATAGAGAGAGAGAAAGAGAAAGAGAGAGAGACAAAACGGACAGATCTCCAGATCTTATTGATAGTCTATTTAAAATATTTTCTTTCCATGTTTTTCATATTTTATTTTTGACAGTGTAGGTCACCTTTAAAGATGCCCGGGGACTACTCGTGATAGATGGTTACATTATGTGGTAGTTTATATGGAGGGAAAGGTAACTGTGGACTTGGACAGATTAAGATTGTAATGATCGGAGAAACATCCACTCGGGAGTCAGTTCAACAGAGCAATGGTTAGCGGGAAGACGTTGTTTGGGTCGAATAAGGGTGATTTGCTACTATGAAAATGACATGTTCTCGCCGTGAAGGTTAGACTGGACAGAACCAAGGAATGTAGTTCGTCCGAGCACTTTCAACAGAAGAAGCAATAAAACCAATGAGTGACTCGCCACAAAAAGTAAAGTGACGCTGAAAGTTACTGTTATGTGAATACGACTAACATATTAACAATCCCAGTAGAGGAAGCGGACTCACTAAAAACGTCACACTCAGAATTAATGGGTTCTAACAGGTTCATGCCTTGCCTTTCATATTGTTACCTGGTTGTTGATGTTTAGCGGCCTATGAACCTCTACGGTTTTCAATGCCGAACGCTAAATATTTTTTATGCAACTTTATTATTTTGGAGATAATGGTTTTAGGGACACAAGTCCTACTCATTAACCTATAGCTGGAAGGAGAAGATATTGATTGCTTAAATCAAACCCAACTGAAATTAGAACTCGGCTCACCAATTAACAATTCCGAACAACAATTATTTATTTCGCCACCCACATTTTTAAGCTTATAGACCCTGATATTACTAAGGCGGTCATCCATCTAGGTAATTCTTGAAACCGCTGTTACAACATAATGTGGCCGTAATCTTCACGCTGTTGCATGCACACACGCCACTCGACAGAACCAGCTACCGACCATCAGTCAGTCAGTTAAGTGCCATACGTGATACAGGCTTGGGCGATCATGTCTAGCAAGAGGCATGACTGACTGGGCAGAAGATTATCCCGCAGTAGGTTGCCATTGCTTTCTGCGGTAGACTGGTTACCGACCAAGGCTATAGAACCCAATCTGTCCTGCTATTTAACCCATAACTGGAAGGAAGAAACAGATTAATACCTTCCCCAAGGGTATTTGCGCGTAAGTGAATACAATGGATGCAACTGGAATTCGAACTCGGTTTCTCGTTCCGAGCCGCTATCCACTGTACCACAACGCACATCCTACCGACTATACTTGTCCTATTATATTTACCTGTATACCTACCTAGATTTTGTTTTAGAATCCAACCCGTTCTGGCACGGATTCGTTGATAGTCTACAAGCCAGTCAGTTAAGTGCCATACGTGAAACACGTTTGGGCGATCATGTCTCGAAAGAGGCATGACTGACTGAGCAGAAGATATAACTGGAGGGAAGAGACGGATTAAATACCTTTCCAAAGGGTATTTGTGCGTAAGTAAATGCACTGAATTCAACTGGAATTCGAACTCAGCTCCCCGATTTCTCGTTCCGAACCGATATCCGATGCACCACAACGCACATCCCAGTCTACACGTACTATTTCAAAATTTGGGTTCATTAAGTTCTTTATAGGTTGTTTGGCTACACATTTTTCTTCCATTTATATTCTAAAAGTGCTCTATGAAATTGAAATTCGATGACAGTGGAGCTCACTTTAACCCAGAAAACTCATTGCCGCGTTTTATGAAATGAATCTACCATTCGGTCATGCATTTGATACTGTTGCTATATCTGGTCGGATGTTCCTGCTATTCATCTCAGGGTTCCCGACGAAATCCAAAGAATGATCTTCAATGAAATCGGTCATCAATCGGTATCTCAACTTCAGTCATTTTCTCATCGACGGAATGTGACTTTTCCTTGTCTTTTATACAAGTATTTTCACGGCCTCTGTTCTGACGAGCTTCGTTTGCTGGTAGCCCGACCTCATGACTTTACTCATGCAACTAGATTGGCAACTATGTCCTATCCTTTACCCGTTAAAATAGGAAACTGTAATCGTCACTTCTACTCAATAAGTTTCTTTTCTCGCACTTTCAGCCTGTGGAACTCCCTTCCGCATGCCTACTTCCCCGGTAGCTATGATGCTTCTCTGATAGATATCTGTAGGTTTAAATGCAACATCAATTGCCAGTTATCTCCTTGACTCCCACCTATCTCTTACCCTTCCTTCGACATCCACTGTACGATTTTTTTTTCTTTCCTCTCCTCTCACTGTAACTCCTTGCCTACCATTGGCAATACTGTCATGCTTAGGGTGAAACGGTTATAAAAATATCTACAAGTATCAGTTTATTTGCGTCAAGAAGTGTAATCCTGTTGGGAGTGGCCACAAAGGGATGGGTGTGCAGTAGTCATAAAATGAGGCGAGTAATCACAGTACCGAGTAAGACCGCTGCATTTTAAAGATCTTTTATTGGTACCGAGGGTTTCAATATATGCCAAGAATATATTCATGTCATTACACTTCCACCATCAGATTGAACGTTGATACAAGACAAAATGGAGCCATTTATGTATACGTCAAATTCTCGTCCAGTCATCTCGGTATTGCAGGCAAGTTAGACATACATTAGATCAGGCAAAGTTTTTGTCGAGTTACTATTAAGTCACATCAGGTTCTTTTAGTTAATTTACAAGCTTGGCATCCGGTGTCGTCATCTGAGGCTGTAACTTATCTGCTTCAAAGTTCAACGTAATGTGCGGTCAGGGAATATGTTCTGTATATCTTAATTTTGAAGAGTGACTCTATATGCCGTGTCTTTTCAGGACGTAGGTTATAATAGCCTTCCATATAAAACTGACACATAGAAAGAAAAATATCTCTAAAACCTATTAAAGTGTAACAGGTTTAGTCTGACAAAAGGCTAATATAATGCGCACCTGATGTTAAAAACGATAATTTTACCTATTAATATGCACTTCTATAATCAAATGTGGTGGTTCTTCTATGTGTTGTGTACCGTCAGGACGTAGGTGATCATGGCCTTCTACATTTCTCTATCCCTTGTAGTTCGTATCACACTTCCTCTTGTTACCCCGCCCAATCTCTGCTTTGTTATCCATTTTCTCTTGACTATCAAGTATGACATGCATTGATTTCCCGTGTCTAACTTGCCCTCTTAGTGTCAGATTTTCTAAAACCTCACCCGTTTTTCTTCTATCTGCCGTGTCCTTTCGAGACTTAAGCGATCAGGGTCTACCACGTCTCCCTATCCCTGGTGGCTTTGCCATCCACTTGCTGAGGCACATCAAATATGTTACACGCTCTCTCCTCTCACTCTTTACCCTATCTGACAAGTGATTACCAGATTCTCCATTTCTTTCTTCCTCATTACATGTACCAGGAACTTTAGCGGTCTTTTCTTGGTGTTCAGTATTAGCTTTCTTTCGTTTCTATCCTTTTCGAAATCACCTCGTTGTTTACATATTCGGTACATGGTATCCTCACTATCCTTCTGTAGAACCACATTTTAGTTGGTTCAAGTTTTTCCTTCATCTTCATTCATAACATAAAATGTTATCTTTAGCCGTTGATTTGCCGTGTTTCTTCAGGACTTAGGTGATCATGGCCTTCCACATTTTCCTATCCCTTGTAATGCTTTCTCTTGTTACTTCTCCCAAACCCTGCTCTTCGACTCATTTGATCAAGCTCATCAAGTATATCATGCATTGCGTTCACCTTTGTTCCCACCATTCTGTTCTCTTTTCTTAATCACTAAGTTACTTTTTGGCATAGAAATTCCGCTCACTAGAGTTTTCCCTTTCATTGAACCTTTTCGGTAAACCAATGAGATAACAGTGCGCGAATGTCAGTATTTTGTTAAAATACTAAATACAACAATCTGGTAATAAGAACCTAGAAGCTTTGAAAGTCATTGAAATTACTAATCCCATACAAATGCATAAAATGAAATTCAACAAAACTCCGTATCTATTAATCTGCTGTATCTTTATCAGATTAAAAGTTGATATAAAAGAGCATTTTCATTGATTGATTGACTGATTCGTTTTAACGACTTCTCAATCATTTGCAGGTTATTTAAAGCCAGAAAATACTTTAGATTGTATGATTTTTATTTTGAGATAATAGTAGTTTAGTGATACAAGTCTTATTAATTAATCAAACGCTAGAGGGAGAAGAGGTGGATTCGTAGCCTTTCCCAAGAATAATAAATAAAACAAACCCAACTGGAATTGAAACTTGGTTCTCCGATTAACAATTCCGAGCCATTATTCTCACGCCTCTCGAACACCCAAGCTTACATTACCTGGTAATCCCAAGGTCGCTTATTTTTTATACTGACCAGGCTCAGCGTCGCTTAACTTGGCCCATCGTATGAGAACCGGTGGTTGAACCTGATGTGTCCAATTTTATATTTACATACACTATCTCTGATCTAGAGCACTTTAACTTATACATGCAGCATTCCTTAAAACTTTGTTATTTTATATATATATATATATATGTGTGTGTGTGTGTGTGTGTGTGTGTGCGCGCACGCGAGTGCGTTTCTGATGTTCTAAACTGTTATAACACGACCTCAGGCTGCATCCAGTAAACCTCCCTGACATTTGGCAAAATCTGCCCATGTTGTGTTTTTGATCTCGGATTAATTAAATCAGGACCGCTTATTACCACTTGCGAGGAATTAGTTTTAAAAAAAACACACATTCAAGACCGCAACCACACGGTGTAGATTTGTATATGTTTATATATATCGAATAATTACAAGATTGCAAGCAAGTCAAAATAAGTGACGAAAAAGAAATATCAGTTGGCTGGTATTTCAGTAATACGATTCGTGTTGCTTTATTTCTACTGGACGACCAGTTGGTTGAATTTCAATAGTTTACCATTTTCTTACAGCGGTAAACTCATTGCCAACCAAGACAATAGAACCCAGTCGGTTCTACCTTAATCGTCTTTAAACACACTTTAAATCTCGACCTTGAGATACATTCCGTAGCGACGTTGGCGCGAAGAAAAATTAATATAGGTTTTTACTTATTCCAATTAACTTTACACGTTGACAAGTATTTAGGGCAAAATCTTTGGTTAAAGATTCTTTTAGAGGTTTGGCTCTTATAAATAGATAATAAATCCACGAGGATCCAAAGAGTTTCGTCGGTCAACTAATTGCCATGTGTGATGCGATATGCACTTTCGTGGTCATGTCTCGTAAGAGACATGACTGACTAGGCAAAATTTTTTCCCTGCACTAGATTGCCATTAATTTCTGCAGCAGACTTATTGCCAACTCAAACTGTCCTGCTATTTAACCTATAGCTGGAGGGAGAACAGATGGCTTAAATACCTACCCCAAGAGTATAGCCGATATCCGTCGCGTTAAAATTAAATTTCAATTGAGCGGTTAAAAGCTAATGTCTGGTACATTAAAATTTACATAAAATTCAAGTGGTCAACTGATAAACAAGATTCATTATTTATCTCTTTAAAATAATTTATTCAACAAGAATTAAATTTAATTTTGTTATTAAAATGGAAACATACACGAAGCTATGATTTTATAAAATAAAAAACAAATTTAAATAAAATCTCTCTGAAAATTGATTCTCATTTTCTCGGCTCATCAACCCTTTGTTTTTAATTTAAATCCGACACACCTTTTATATCATAAGAACATTTTTTTTGTTTCTTTTAAGCAATCGAATATTGAAATAAATTATTTTTTTGCGTAAGTATTTTTGAAGATATGTCTATTTAAACCATATCTGAGAAAAAAAGATGGCTTCATATCTTTCTCAAGGGCACTGACGCGTAAGTGAATATAACCGACTTTACGATTCATACTCGACTCTCTGATAACTAATTTCTTGCCGCAATCCTTTATGGAGCTCGCATATCGACGCTTACGCCAAAGGAGGCGTTATTCTTAAGTGTGTAGAAAAATAATATTATATGCAAATATTTAATTATTTCTGTTTTTGTTTTTTTTTTAATGTGTAAACCGTTTTACACAAAACTTATATGATATGCATATCTTTGAAATAATGTGCATTCTAACGTCTGCCCACGGACATATAATATAAGCTACCTGGTCTGTAAAATAAGAAAAGACAAATATATACATGCAAAGACAAGCTGTGTATCCAGTTACCGAGTATGCGGGGGCTAGGTGATTCTGGACCAATGGCCCGAGTGTTCCCCACTTTAAAAACCGAAACTCAACTTGTGTCACAACTCTTTCCAGTGGATAAGCAGAGCAAATTAACTGCCAAACTCACCAAATAAAATCAGTGTAGCCAAGAAAACATTGTCTAATATGCAGGCAATATCCATTCCTTAATCACTGACACGGTTGATTGAATAAAAAAAACATAAAAAACAAACAAACAAAAAAACACGAAAACCTCAAGAAATCATTAACACGAAACGTTTATCTTCACTTTTTTTAATGTAAGATTCGCACTGCACAAGGCCAGAGAACCATTCCAGTTCCAAGGTTCCGCTAAGGGGGAGTTTATATTGATAGTTGGGGAACGTAACAATTAACTATAAACTTGAACATGTTAAGATTGTAATGATCAGGGAAACATTCTCTTGACAGTCATTTCCAAAGTGAAGTGCTTCACAGAAAGAAGCTTTGTGAGTGTAAATTACTTCTCCACTATGGAATTCGGAGAGAATGTCGGGGAATTTGCTACTATGTAAGTTGCACGGTGGGTTCTAGCCGCGAAGGTTAAACCTGGCGGAACCAAGGAATTTAGTCCATTTTCTATGGAAATAGCGACGGAGCATTGAAAGACACGCCACATCCTGCTTGCGGGAGAATGCGCGTGGGTAGCAAATAATTCTTCTCCATCAAGGTGTCGTAGACACTTTTGAACTCAATCAAGACTGAAAAATGAGTTCTAGGTAGCTTTCGCCCAAACATGGCAATAGTACTTCACTTTTGACCTGATCTTATAAAAGGTAGTGGATAGCAGGAAGAGTCAGGTTCTTACTGGGACGTTATAGGCAGCCGATAATTTTACCTGCATTTTATTCTGATCACATAGATATCTTATTCGAAAATAAGAAAACTGAAATTGAAATTAAGCAGATATTGTTTTTTTTACGTTTTTTACACTATTCGGACTGTTATTTTCTTCTTTATTGCCATGTTTATGACGTTATACGCTATGGCCTTCTTCAGGAGCTAAGAAATTTTAACCGAACCCTTTATTTTGATCACTAGGGTATATCATTCTCATTCCATGTGCGATACCGCTTCCGAATACAACTTCATTTTTGTGGAAAACTTGAAACAAAAAAGTTGAAATTAATTGCTCTCATTGAAGTTACCATCATGTTGATGGAAGATGAAGAAAGGTTCTTTAAACTTATTGATAAAGAGCAGTTTCATTTTGGAGGCGTAACGGTTAACAAGCTATTTAATTAAATAAGATTCATTTTCAGGATCATCTGTCAATTTGATTTCAGGAGAAAATTGTTGTCATCAGCATAGATACTGAGTCTGAAACAGCTGACATTGGGAAGGTCGTTGATGCAAACATGTAACAGTCAATTAAGTGCCATACGTGATGCACACTTGTGTGATCATGTCTCTTTAACACAACTCTAAGTTATCGTCAAGGACCAATGGCTCAGTAGATGTAACTAACCAATGGGCTATGTATCCCTGAGGACACATATTCCCGTAAATATATACGATGGCTAGTTCCAGTGAATTGACTGAGAGTTCAATACCAGGCGACAACAGTGGTGAACAAATAACTTAAAGAGTTAAGTTAAGGGAGATAACTACATGGCTATCAGAAGAGCCAACGCAGATGGAATGAGAATAATATACCCAAGTAATAAAGGGATCGGGTCGAAATTCCCAACAACTGAAGAGGGCTGGAGCGTACAACGGCCGAAACGTCGTAATCGCGGCAATAAAGATCAGGACTATAGTCTGAATAAAGTAAATACTACATCATCTCATTAGATCCCAAGTTGGCATGTATGCCGACGACACAACAATCTACTCCCGCATCGATCAGAAACCAGGTCTGGACGACAAAGTGAACCTCGCTGCCGCACTTGAAAGGGACCTCCAATCCGTAGTGACCTGGGGTAGGAAATGGTTGGTAAATTTCAATGCCTCCAAAACAAAGCTGTTATCAACTAACCACCATAGACAATCGCATCTACCTCCCATTAGCATGGGACAGGCTAGCCTCCCAGAGAGTAAAATACTACGCCTCCTTGGCTTTACACTCTCGGCGGACCTTAAATGGAATGACTATATTGAATCCATTGCCAAATCTGCTGCTATGAAAGTCGGCTCCCTGTGCAGGGCCCGGAAATTTTTCCCACCTGAAACTATTCTGCACATATACAAATCTACCATCCGCCCGTGTATTGAATATTGCTGCCATATCTGGTCGGGTGCCCCTGCTGCTCTCCTTGGGCTTCTTGACAAAATACAAAGTAGGATCTGTAACGTGGTTGATACTGACTTGGCAGACCGGCTGCAGCCGCTCTCACACCGGCGTGATGTAGCTTCCCTGTGCCTCTTCTACAAGTACTTTCATGGCTTCTGCTCCGATGAGCTTAGATCACTGGTGCCGCCTAAGCACGAATTTACACGAGATACTAGATTAGCAACTAGGTCGCACCCTTTTACAGTTAAACAAATAAGATGTAACCGTAAATTCTACTCCAACAGCTTCTTTTCTCGCGCTTCCCGCCTGTGGAACTCCCTTCCACAAGTCTGCTTTCCCGACAGTTACAATCTCCAGGTGTTTAAATGTAGGGTCAATAGACACCTCCTATCACACTAACTCCCAACTATTCTCACAACACTCATCTACCCAACCCTCATTCTCGGTATCCTCACCCGCCTATCACCCACCCTCTGTTATTTCCTATATTTAATCAGCCTTTCTCCACTCTACGTAGCCCCCTGCACAGTAGTGGCAGTGACATGCCTCGCTCGGGGTGAAACACTTATAAAAAAAAAAGTATAGGCAAACACTCTTATAGAATTTGTTTGTGTTAGTGCAGGAGTCCCCAAAGCTTTATTTTTGGACCCTCTGTTACATATTTGCAGTTGTGCGTTGTGGTGCAGGGGATATGGGCTCAGAACGAGAAATCGGTGAGCCGAGTTCGAATTCCATTTGAATTTCTTACATTCACTTACGCGCAAATACCGTCTCTTCCCTCCATTTATGGGTTAAATAACAGGACGGACTGGGTTCTATAGCATTCGATGGCAACCCGTCTACCACAGAAATAGCAAACTACTGTGGGATAATCTTCTTCCCAGTCAGTCATGTCTCTTTCGAGACATGATCGCTCAAGCGCGTATCACGTATGGCACAACTGTTACATATTTGAATCACCGACCTTCCCAATATTATCAGTTTCAGACTCAGTATCTATGCTGATGACAACAATTTTCTACTGAAATCAAATTGACAGATGATCCTGAAAATGAATCTTAATCTGTTAAGTGGCCTGCTAATCTTTACGCCACCGAAGTGAAACTGCTCTCCATTAATAAATCCCAAGAACCTTTCTTCATCTTTCATCAACATTATGCTAACTTCAAGGAGAACAATTAATTTCACCTTCTTTGTTTCAAATTTTTTCCGTAAATGAAGTGGGATGATTGTATTGAATTAATCGCTAAGCCTACTGCCGTAAAATTCGATTCACAGTTCGTACTAGACAAATTTTCTCACAGGAACCAATGATGCGCATTTTCTAATAGAAATAGAAAATAAATCCGTGTGTCAACAATAAATTCAATTGTAAATCTGATGTGAATAGTCCAGCAGGTAACGAAGTAACAAAACCGAAGTCATAAATTCAACCATTCCCTCGCAATAGCGAAAATGCACTTTCGCTCACCAAGCTCAAAAATCGGACTATCTCTTTCAAATCTGAAAAAACATTCTTGCCAAGGAATCAAATACAACGGGCGACTTTTTCTGATTAGTCATGCCAGACAGGGAGAAAAGAAAATCAACATAGCTTTTGATACTCAGAGAAGCTTTTTTTTGTTCTAACATTTTTTTGTAATTTATCTTCGGCAGACGACATACAAAAAGCGAAATCTTTTTCGAGGTAGGTGATTTTCTTTATCGATACACTTAAGTGTACATTCCAGCTATTCATCACATATTCCTATTCCATCTGATCTGGCTTTTTTGTTTCACATCAAGTGATTCGTGACAAAATCCACAAAAGAATCTGCAACCTTACCAGTCCTGAGCTGACATCTGGTCTTCATGCATTTCCGCACCACCCTAACGTACAATCCCTTTTCACATTCTATGAATATTTTTAATGTAATTTGTTCTGATGACTTTCTTGCTGGTACATCGTTTTCACGAATATAAGCGAAATATGCAGCTTGATTTTATATTATTTAAATTGTCAGTGATGACCATAATTTCTATGCTAATCATTTCTTTTCCCCCACATTTTCCGAGCTCTTTACCGACTTACTGATATCTCCGATTTTCAAAACGTTAAAAGCTCTGTCAATCGTCATCTTTTGTCTCTCCTTTTGTTGTTATTTGTTTTATTTTTAATTTCAGTAAAACCTTGAATCTTTGTGGCATTTCTCGCCTTGTTTGAAGCAAAATAATTAAAACAAATCCTGAAATATGTTCCTAAACTGGATGAAATTTTATTCATATAAGTTTACTTTCTAACGGTTAAGAACTGTAATATTTGTAGTCCTTTTTCTTTTTAGTTTATGTACCATAGACTGTTTGTTTTTGGTACAAAATTGTCGGATTTGTCTTTGGTCGTTGTTCGTTAAATATATGCGGCTTAATTTGTATAAAATGCAAGTTAACTGGTGTGATAATGTTGCGATTGTGTAACCAATGTATTCGCTTGAAGTTTTGTTACCAGAAATATATTCTTCGTGTGTAGATTCTAATTTATAAACGACATTGATTCATGGAAGTTTTTGCTGTACCGCTTGCGGTGTCAATATTAGAAATTTAATTTGAGTGAAATATATTTGCTTATTTTGAGAGATTTTGATTATCATTTCGTTAGTTTCTGCAGAATGGTAACTTTTTTTTTTGAAAAATTAGTTTAGGATCAAAACTAACACAACTAATTCCGATAGCACATTAAAATAGCAAAACATGTCTTCCAAAATAAACATTAAATTTCTAGGGCAACTAATTAGAAAAGAGGGTTTGGAAAAATTGCCACTCTCAAGACATGTTGAACGTTCGAAGGTCAGACTTAAACAGCAAGTAGCCTACTTATATACATAAATGGCAAAACATTAAGATAGATAATAAAATACAAATTCCGTATAACTAGAAAGAATAAGAGGCTGTGGTGAGCAATGATCATCCACACCTTAAAGAGACACTGCAAAAAAGCAGATGAATTATTCTGAAAGAGACGTTGTCGTTAATTAAATATTCTATATCTTCGAGCTCGTTTTAAAATAATGTGCATTCTGGTGTAATATATATAGACTAAGAATGAGAAATAAGTAGAGCAGAGTTTGATTTTTATTTGAATATATTGCGTTCACTTGCCTTTCCCCTAAGGTATTTACGCATATAAATTCATCTTTACCCTCCAGCTATGGGTTAAATAGCAGAACAAATTGGGTTCTATGGCCTTGATTGACAACCAGTCTACTGCAGAGAATTGGCAAACTGCTGCAAGAAAATCTGCCTAGTCAATCATGGACCGAAAGAGACATGATTGCCCAACGTATGGCATGTACCTGACTGATTTTGTATCTGTGTGAAGATTTGCTATTACAGTTGAATTGCGTTGGGAGGTTTTTTATTAACATTTTTTTTAAACCAGTTACTTTGAATAAAAAGAGCTTAATAGGTGTTTGCTTCATTTGTGAAGTAAAGGAAATTAACATTTTTTCAGAATTGATTTCTTATTTTAATTCTAATTTTTCAACATAGATATAAATAGCTGGTATGTTTAAATTAAAACTTGTGTCTCTTTATGGATAAAATTACAAAAAAAAATCATTTCACCCCAAGCTAGGCAATAACGCCACTGAAACAACGGTTTACCAATTGAGAATGAACAAGAGAAAAAAGAACAAGAGAAAAAAGAACAAGAGACAAAAGAACAAGAGACAAAAGAACAAGAGACAAAAGAACAAGAGACAAAAGAACAAGAGACAAAAGAACAAGAGACAAAAGAACAAGAGACAAAAGAACAAGAGAAAAAAGAACAAGAGAAAACCAACAAGAGAAAACCAACAAGAGAAAAACAGCATCATTCATAAGGAGAAGAAACAATAAAAAAAAAATGTATTAAAATCCAAGATGACGATTGACATTGCATTTAAAATACAAGAGGGGAAGACCTTAACGTAGAACTTCAGTTTGCATTTTGCTATTTCAACAATAAAAAAAAAATCAGACTAATCTAATAGTGGTATTAATGAGGAAGGCTCATCAAAACATTTAGCATGAAAATATTTATAGAAACCATACATAGAAGATACGTTACAGAAGATGGAAAAATGACTGAAGCCGAGATCCCAGTTCAGGACTAATAACAATGCAGGTTCTTCATTGTATTTTATCAAGCATCACTACATGTGTTGCAAAAGAACATCTCACAGGTGACAGCAATAGTTATGCATGTACGAACGATAAACTTGTATATATGTAAGAGATAATGTAAGGATTTATGTGTAATACTTGTTATAGATTGTTGTTTGAAAAAAAAATTAACTCCCTTTATAAGTCAAATATTCGTACTGATTCAATTTTTATGTTCAAATGGGGCATCACAGTACTGATTTAAATTAAAATAAGTTTCCTTTTTAAATAAACAGGTTAAGTCCTTCATGGCAGTATTTAAGATTTTAAAAATTCTGTAGAATCATAACAAGTATCATCCGCTAACCCAAATGGTCTTCTTTCCTGTCTTTAACCCATTTGAATTGCTGAATTATCTGTTCTTGTAAGAATTCTGAAATATTGTCTGTATTTTATTATAACATTTGAAATTAACATTTAAATCAATGTAAATCATAAGCTGAAGAGAAAAGAAGTCTCAAAATATTAGACAATTGCAGAAATTTTACCCTGATTAGAAAATTATAACAATTTTACATCCTTAGAAAAAGCATTTATTAGACACATACATAGTTGTTCAAAACAAGTGAGCCTGGCTCTCATCATTCTACAAGCTTGTTGATGCTTTTTTTTTTTTTGTAGGAACATCGTGTTTTTTGTTGGAAGCATGTTGACATGTAGTTTTCATCTGTCTGTACTGAGTCAAATGTACTGTCGAGACCAGAACCAATGAAAATCCGAAGGAGCTAAATCTGGACAATACGGTGGGTGCTGGACGGTTCCTATTTCGACTCCTGAAATTTCTACTTATTTTTTTTTTTTTGGCAGCATGCGGTTTTCAGTAGCCCAGTTGGAAAATAATACCTTTTCGATTTGCCAAATTCAATCGTTTCTTTTTAAATAGCCGCATTGAGTTTTATGAGTAGGTCGCAATAATTCTTTGCAGTTTCTGATTTTCAGGCTTGAAGAAGCGCAAAGCGAATTATCCCTTTGAAACGCTACCAAATGAATAGAACTACCTTCATTTGATTCAATTCAGATTTAGCCACGGGTTATGCACATTCACAATTATGTTCTAGCTGCGTTTATGTCGAACACTCTCACAAACGAACCATTTTTAATCTCGTGTGACCGTGGAGTAGCACCAAGAAAATCACTGCAAAACATGACCGAGCTCGTTCTGTTTCGTTAGAAAATGCGGCACTCACTTGTCAAGTTTGTGACTGCATCTAAGTCTTAAAGAGAAAAGCAGATAAGATATCGATTTTTCACAAACTTTTAGTAATCTAATTTGTCGGAATCTTCGGTTTATTCTCCCGAAAGTAAGCAGAGCGACTTCATAGTTGTTGGGAGTTAGCACAGAGCGTGTTTGATTGTTAAGGTTAAAATCACACAGACGAAATGTGACAAACAAATATTTGACGGACCGAAAAGCTGAAGTATGATCCTAATAAGTCCTACGAATGATTTTCTTTATTGTCTGCTTTTGTCATAGATTCGACACTTGCACATTTCTAATATTTTCGACCATAATCTTGTTTTCTGGACAAAGTCTGACTCGCAAATGAACGATGAAGGTTTCAATCTCGGACTCACCAGAAATTGGTACCAAAACAGATGCTAATCTAAAGTTGCGGTTATTTTATATTACCAATCAAAACCAGGAAGGAAATTTTTTAATGGGCTCTACATAACAAAACTCATTATCCGGATTCTGATGAACCAAACCCGCAGCAGAATCAGCTCAGAGATAAGACAAGAACAATGTGGGTTCGTTAAAAATACCGGATCGAGAAATGCGATATTCATGCTCAGAATGCTATCTGAACGAGCAATACAAATGCAGAAATACCTTTATCTGTGATTTATAGACCACGCAAAGGCATTCGACAAAGTACGACATCAAGACTTGATAGAGATGCTCGACAACGTCGGCATTTTCAGAAAAGGCGTAAGGATAATCAAGAATCTATATTGGCAGCAAGCCGCTTGTGTACGGATAGGAAGTGAACTCAGCAGTTATGCAAAAATAGAAAGGGGTATAAAACAAGGATGTGTTTTCTCACCGGAAATTTTCAACCTGTACAGCGAAGAAATTATGAAAGCCTTGCTGGGATTCGTCATTAGCGGCCACAATCTCAACAATATCTGATACGCGGATGACACGGTGATGATAGCAGACACAGAAATATAAATTACAGGATCTTCTGCAGAAGGTAGCAAACGAAAGTGAGAAGAAGAGAACTGAGTATAAACTTAAAGAAAACTTAATGTATGAAAAAGTATTAAAATGTATTAAAAATAAAGTAAAGAAATTAAAATATCTGAAGTGTTTTGACAGAGGATGGAAAGTGCGACATGGAGATCCAAAGACGCATTTCAGAAACTAACCAGAGTAATGAAAGACAGGAAATTTTTGGAAACAAAGAAAAGAGTGGTGGATTGCTATGTGATATTTGTCTTTCTGTATGTTAGTTGAATGTTCGACGATCTCATCAAGGATGAAGGAGAGGCTTGAGGGAGTAGAAATGCTGTTTCACAGAAGAATGCTGAGGATATAATGTACGGAGCGTGTGTGTAACGATGAAGTGTTGGAAAGGATGCAAACTGGAAGAAAACTCATACTTAACATCAGGTAAAGTCAAATGAGGTTCCTGAGATGTGTCATGAGAAAGGAGGGCTAGGAGAATTTAATACTCAAAAGACGGATAACGGGAAGAAAAAACAGGGAAAAGCAGCCCCTGGCTTAGAAGAGGTACCAAGTTAAAAAAAAAAATTGAGAGCGACAAGAGACAGAGCCAAGTGGAAGTCCAATATCGCCAACGCCCTGAAGGGACACAGCAGGTGAAGAAGATTATCTTACACAAATTGTATGGTTGTCAATAGTATGATCCAAAATAAATTAATTAAATCATCAACTACAAGGACGGGGAGCACTTTTGAACACTATCGAGACTTGAAAGACTGAACAGCTTCTGTCCATATGTAGGATTAGTTCTCCAGTTTGAGCTTGTTCTTGCACTTATAAATGTACATAGTAGCAGAGGGAGTCAGGTAATTTCTGGAGCTATACAGTGACTCAAACATTTTTCTAGTATCTTCAGCTGTGGACTGTATGTTTACTTTCTACTTGAGATCTGGGTTGTTTCAAGTCTCAGGACATGGGGCCTTCATCAGAGAACACCCTATTTTCGCGATAGGTGAATCTTCATGGTTTGCTCGGTGATCGTCACTAGTTTGGTTTTCGAGGTACTGAATGCGGTCAGCCAGTTTTTTCCCCTCACTGAGCTGTTAAAGCTAGATCAGAAGAAAGATCAGTTGTCAGGAACTGGTCAGCTACAGTTACTTTTATTGTTTGTTTCTAATGAAATGTTCATGTTTCTTAATAATTAAATACACACATCATTGGCTTGCGGCCATATCAAGTGGGATACACCGGTTCTTGTTCGATACCGAAGTTAAGCAACATTGAGCCTGGTCAGTACTTAGATGGGTGACCGCTTGGGAATACCAGGTGCTGTAAGCGTTTAGTGACGGATGCGCCTTGTGGTACAGTGGATATCGGCTCGGAAAGAGCTGAAATCGAATTCCAGTTGAATACCCTGCATTCACATAAGCACTGGTACCCTTGGGAAAGGTATTATTAACCCGTCCCTTCCCTCCAGTTATGGGTTAAGTAGGACTTGGGGACCCTTAAAAACAAATCCCAATGAAGAGACAAAACTTATATTAAAAAAAAACAAATTGTTGAAAGAAAAAGGTACTACCAGCAATAAATAAAATTTAGTTGGCAATAAATAACCCGTCGAGGTTGATGTGCCATACAACAGAACAACCAACCAACACATATCAGTAAAAGAGGACTTAAACACGCTTTGGTTTAAGATCATTAATAATTATTGTTTTTATTTATTTTCCACCCTCATACAACTTTCCATACAGACGAAATATCGCAAACCTCTGGCTGCTATGTCGGCATTTAAATGGAAAGTGTTCAGGAAAAATATATTCCATAGTTCGACCAGTTCTAATTTTCATGGCTAATAGATCCGAAGGCGAATTGGCATGGCAAAGGACGCGTTCCAGAAGATGAACAAAATACTAACACACAGGAAGATCTCAATAGAAACGAAGAAAAGAGTGCTAGACTGCTACGTGATGTCAGTTCTTCAATACGGCTGTGAATGCTGGACAATATCATCAAATATGAGGACAAAACTGGAAGCGGCCGAAATGTGGTTCTACAGAAGGATGCTACGGATATCGTGGACTGAGCATACAAGCAACGACGAAGTGTTAGAAAGAATGGCAACAAAAAGGAAATTGATGCTGAGCATCAGGAAGAGACAACTGAAGTTCCTGGGACATGCAATGAGGAAGGAGAGCCTGGAGAACCTGATACTGACTGGACAGATAGAAGGAAGGAGAGACAGAGGAAGGCAGCGGATAACATATTTGCAGGGACTGATCAGGTGGATGACGGAACGGGGGTTGCCAGGAGCAACAGGATCAAACATACTAAGAGCCACAAGTGATAGGGAGACGTGGAGATCCATGATCGCCTACGTCCTGAAGGGACAGAGCACATAGAAGAAGAAGAATACCCACAATGCTACGCTCAGATTAAGAGTAGTGTTTCTACAGAAGTTAAGAATAACATGCACATAACATGAGAGTGATAAGAAAAATTTAAGGAAATTGGAAACAAAGGGTAGTTATATTAAGAGAGAGGGAGTGACGTGATATTTCTGGGATGCATAACGAGAAAAAGAGGCTTGGAGAATATGACACTCACAAGGCACGTGGAATGCTAAAGGTGCATAGAGAAAGTTTTAGTAACTAGTAGCTTTTGTAAATAGATGGCAGATCTGATAGTGGGAGGGGTAGAAATAATTGCTAAGGGCTACAAATAGAAAGTTGTAAAGACCTATGATCGCCCACGGTGCATAAAATTCCCATAAATACTATTCATTGGAATATAGTTATGCATTTCAAATGATAATTTATTATAAACGGTATCGCGACTTAATCGAAGTACTCCAACAGAAACTGTGTTTCATAATTTACTTGTTGGTAATGGCAAATAAGTTATCTGTAATATATTATAGATGAAATAAGTTTTTCCAAAAAAATATTCTTTAGATTGTTGTGATATCTAAAAAACATAGTTCACGTCTTTCCCGTGGGCATAACGTTTCAAGCCTCTCACTATAGTACACTAGCAGTATAGCCCGGCGTTGCTCGGGTGTAATGAATGCTTTAAAACTAATCCATGGTCCTGGAGCTCAGACTCTATGGACGTTGGCACGAAAGACAAAAAAGCAATAGTTGTTTCCAGTTAAAGTGAATCCGTAGACTGAAAGAAAAATGAATCGATGTAAGTCAAATTTTAATTTCCTGGTATCGATATCGAACAAGCTTTTTTCATCGTAAACTGAATTTTGAAGGCTAAACAAGTCCTCTGAGTAAATGGTATCATGGCTGAGACTAAGAACTACATTTATACCTACTTCGAACCAAACCCAAAGCAGAAACTAAAATAAAAGGCTGAAAAAAAAATGCAGACATACAGGCAGATAAACAGTCACACACACAAACATCTTGCCTTATATATATATATATATATATATATATATATATATATATATATATATATTATCGATTTTCTGCACTATTGTAAGAACTGCAACTTTGAAACTTTTTAATATCGTTTCTTATGTCTTTGTCTATGCGTATATCATATTTGATTAAAATTGAACCATTCCTATAATCCGATTTTTTCGATTATCGATTTTCGATATTTATCGGGAGCATCTCGACACAAAACATAGCTAAGAACACTCGCAGACGACTATAGTACAACTGTGTAAATTTTCAAGAAAATCGGTTCAGCCGTTTCGGAGTCGATAGGTAACGGACTGACACACACACTCAAAGTTCCATTCATAAATAAGTTTAGATATTAAGGACTACATTTAGACTTCACATCTAGAATCCACCCTGCCAAGAACACGGGATAGACTCATCCGGGTCACTTCATAATATATTCCTAAGAAGGAAGTTCCAAAGACAGTTTCTCTAGAATTGTTATTTTTTGAAACCGAACTCCTGGAAGGTGAGGGGATGTGTCCTAGATCATTACGTGCTCATTTCGAAGTCTAGGTGCAAACGGTATTTCTCCTACATATCCTCATAACTAATTTCTTCATCGTACGTCCTTGCAACAAACTCATTTAGTAGCCCCCCTACCTTGAGTGGCTTTTTAGCCTTATATTTGGTGAACAATAGTAAAAACAAACGAAGACAAAAACAGTTTGACCGCAGATGATTAATTGGTCAAGCCAGAAAAGAACATTTGAAGTTGGATGTTTAAAAAGTGTAATTTACTATGCCATAAAAACCTGCAATAAAATGACTAAATATTCTGACAGGCCTAGATCCGGATAACAGAAAAATCGACAAACAAATGATTTTAAATGGTCTGTCAAAATAACTGCTGTCGCCCTGATGAATGATTTAAAGAGGAAATAGACTGGGACAATAAATATAAATTTAAGGGAAAAGTGGCTGGTAAAAATATAATAATTTTTTAAAGAACAGAGCAACCGGCGTCTAGTTCTTTAACAAACTTAAGACTCAAAATGTTGGATATGCCTTCATCTTGGACATCGAAGAAAACTGTCAAAATAGGTAAAAATACTCGAAAATTAACATTTAAAACAAAAAAAACCCCCAAAAAACAGAAGAAAAAAAAAGAGTAGTTTAATGCTTGTTTTTTCTTTAATTTAATGAGAGTGATTATTATCAACGTACAGTTAGGTTATGTTATGGTTTAGCAAGCTAGCCTTGCTAAGATAATTTACGACTGACTAGCGGGTACGATCCTCCCTGCATGCCCCATACTTTCGCCGTTGTGCCGCATTAAAGCTACGCTTAGAAAGTCACTATTACCAGGAGAGTTTACTATCACCGTACGGAGGAAGATTAAGTGTTCTTTGGGTGGTGAAGTGGGATTGGTATGAATGAATATCAAGAAATTTGTTTATCACTTGAAGCAGTTCGAAGTAAATAGTCACAAGTAATATATAAATAGAGAGACATTTTAAAAACTTCATTCATTATTTAAAATAGGTATGAATTAAAAAGGGCCCAAACTTAAAAACTTTTGTCAAAATGTTAATATTATTATTAAGAGGAAAGATCAACGTAATCTTTAAATATTTAAAAAAAAATTAATCCCTTCTAACATATTCGAAATTTTCGTAGAAAATTTTGTTCTGATTTGAGTTAACGGGTAACCATCATGTTACGAGAGTTTACAATGGAAAACGTAGTACTACATAACTCACTTTTTTTTTCCGATGACAAACACATTGATTTAGAAATTCTCGCAAAATAATCAAATAATTGGCGGATTTTAATGAAGCTTTGAATATTCATTCACAAATGAATGAAATTATTTAAAAAAATCTTTTTTCAAAATCTTGATAAAAATATTCTTTTTACATTTGTTACTCGTACGTAAACCCATAAAATTTTAATAAATTAAACTTTGTTGCAATAAATGGTTTTATTAGTTAAACGCAGAACTCATTGAGGAATATAAATAGTTTATATATATTTTTTTAAATTTGGCCTTTGTTTCCGAAAATCTGCTCCAAATAGTAAAATAAAAAATGCTATAAAACTCTGATATTTAATTTGATAAGCTTTTAACTACTTGAATGAATAATAAAAATTAAAGCCATTATAGTCTGAGAAAAAATACATTTCGATTACTAATGAAATTTTAAAAGAATTGTTTTCATGTTTTTAAATTATAATAATTTATAAAGTTTCAAATATATTTTAAAAATACTTCAACGATTGGTTGCAGTTTGGTAAAAATTTAATTAAGAGAATATAATATTTAGTAATCAAAAATTAAAAAAGTTTAATACAAATCGTTTGACCTCTCTATTTTTTTTACATGACTTAATTATTTTATTGTGCAATTGAAGTTTTTTTTATGGATGATAATTTCTATGTGCAAATTAAAATGTTAGCTTTGCCTTCCCTTACCTGAAAATATGTACAATTTTCTCACTTGTGAACGTCATACATTAACCTCATTTTGGACCTGTCAACACGTTTGATATATGGCGGATAGGTCAAAAGTTCAACTCTATGACTAAGAAATAGTTTTATTCTAAATTTCACTCTTTAACTAAATAATACTTGTGTAAATTAAATTAATTGAACATAAAATTTGCTAATTTTTCAAAAATAATGTGTCACAAATGTATATTTTATTTTTGCAAGACTTTCAAATCCGAGAATTAACTTTTGTTTACAAATGCGTCAATTGCTTAAAAATGGCCGAAAAATTGAAAGATTGAAAGGCAATGGAAAAATTTTACACTCCAATCCCAATTTTTGTTTGAAATACACTAAAGTATGTTACTTACTGGAAATAGTAAATTGAATCATTTAGCTTTCAGTTAAAACTAAAATAAAAGTTTCGAGAAAATTTTTTTCATTTTTAAAAATTCAATTTAAAATTATATATCGAAAATGGGTGTATGTACCTAATTTAAAATCTAATAAAACAATTAAAATATGACTGCAGGCGTTCTTTGTTTTTTAAACTGCCACTCGCCCACTTCTTTTGCCACGTCTGTGAAATAAGCCTCAGTTAATCATTCTGCTACGAGCGAAACAACATGAAGGAGTAATACTTACATATAATTTCACTGTATGGTGATAATACGCAAGGCCTTTGTTAAAATAACTTTTAACTTTAATATGAAATAAAGATATTTTCCAGAAAGCACCTTTTAATTTCTATAGCTGTAATTGATAAGTGACCGTAAATTATGTCAAATCCTCGGTGAAAATATCGAAAAAAAACAAAAAAAAACAAGAACCCCCCCCCCCCCCACAAAAAAAAAAGCAAAGAAAACTGAACGGTAATAATAAAGTTACCTCCACGCATTTTCGATACCTAAGTTTTACATTGACTTTTTAAAAATAATAATAAATTTTTCTTGAAGCTTTAATATTAGCTTAATTGAAAACTAAATGATTCAATTTACTATATCCAATAAGCAAATACTGTGGTGTATTTGAAACAGAAATTATATTCATGAATGTTTAAATTTTTAAAAATTTCTATACATTTTAAACAAAATTCTCCGTTTTAAAAATCTTGCGAAAAAAACAGATACATCTATGACACATTATTTTGAAAAATAGGCAAATTATAATATTAAAATAATCTGTTTTAAATAATAAAACTTGTTTATGTCAAAATGAAAATAATTTTTAATCAAGGATCTCTGATATTCCTGGTCTTTGATGTAGGTGATGACTGCCTGTCATCAGTCATTTTACACATCTGGAAGTATGGTTGACCTAAATTGACAAATTTATGAAACCTAAGTGAACGTTTCGTAAAGCGAACAAACCTTGAAACACGTAGCGTTTTAATGAGAAGTCTCTTAAACTCGTCCATAGTTAAAAAAAATGTGCAGGTTAACATAAAAATAATAAAAAAGTATTATCAAATTATAATACTGAATGATCTCTATTAAGCTTTTGAATTTTCACTTTGTAAATATAGTTTTATCTATTACATTAAAAACGAATAACTGGAAGAAATTTAAAAGATTTTTGAAACTGTATAAATCATCATAAAGAATTAAAGGAAAACAATTCACATAAAAATTCATTATTCAGCAATTTTTTTTCTTCAGAATATGATATGCTTTACATATATTATTTATAAAATCAATTAAAAGTTTATCTAAATTAAAACTAGTATAGTTTTAATGCATTTTTATTTTACTATTTGGAGCAGGTTTTCAGAAAAAAGGCTCCATAGAAGAACAAATTACATGGAATTAATTGGAGTGGGGTAACATATATATATATATATATATATATATATATACCAACATTTTGTTAAAATAATAATTTCATAAATATCTACATTCATTTGTGAATATGCACTGAAAGTTTCATTACAATCAATCTATTAGTTTATTTTTGTAAGAGCTTCTAAATTTATGTCTTTCAACGCCAAAAATGACTTGCGTAATATTGCGTTTGTAATAACGTCTACTAAATTCGGGTGAAATGCTGAGAAAAAAAAAAAGAAAGAAAAATAGCCCAAATTTTTAAAGTGTTATAAAGGATTAATTAAAAAAAAATATCTAATGTAAACAAAATCTGATCTTTGCTCTTAATAATAACAAATATTTTCACGATAAAAAATTGTTTTTATTAAGTTTGGGCCCCTTTAACATTATGCTCTACTGTTTTTTTTAGACAAATGAGTGGAAGTAACCATAATAAAGACACTTCTATTCATTGTGCGGTGACCATAAAGAAATTAGTAACATCAGTGTACGGTGATAATACACAGTCTGGGTATATGCAAAAATAAAACAATAAGTATTTACACTATTTATATTGTTCGGGATATTGTCCGTATGTTTGTCATCTTCACGAGGTTTCGGCCTTTGTTCGTTCCGACCTTCTTCAGTTGGATACGTTGGATCTTCGAACTGATGACTTTATTTCATCCACCAGGGTACATTCTTCTAGTTCCTAGTGCCATGCCTTTTCCGTATATCTCAGTTTCTGTTATCTCTCGTTTACTAACTCAAATCTCCAAGATTTTGCATGCCTCTGCTATGGCCAGGTATTGAACTCGCAACTCTTTTGGTAAAGTCACTGGGTTGCTTAAACCAACGCTTTTATCAATTAGGTCATGACACGTGGAACTAGAACAATTGAGCCCGGTTGACAAAATAAAGTTTTATAGCCTGCAAGTTGGAGGGCATCGGCTGTGGTTTAATCTGGAAAGGGTTAGGCTCCGTCTGATTAACTTGCCTAAGACATTTTACTACGAAATAGTGCCTGTCCGGTTTTCAACCCCGATATGTGGAGATAAGTGGTCAGGTGATCAACTGTGCATAGACACTAAAACCGCAAATTTACTTTAAATGACGTCATTGAAAATTATATATATATATATATATATATATATATATATATATATATATATATATATATATATATATATATATATATATATATATATATAAAACATAGAACACCTGGTAAATTCCGATAGAGACGAACTGAAAAGAACTCAATATTAAATTCATTTATTTAATTTAACAGAGTAATATAATTTAGAAAATATTTTTAATATATTACAATTTCAATAGGTAATACATATTTCACCGCACAATGATGATATGGCGGTTCGTCAGACCCAACTGATACAGCAGTTGATCTTCAAAATATTCCCCACCAAAAAAAAAAAAAATGATTTTACACAGACATTTGTAACGGTTACAAATGTCTATTCTAAATATGGACATATGAGCGTCTGTGTAAAAAAAAAAAATTCGGGGTGGGGGTGGATATTTTGAAGATCAACTATTGTATCATTTCGGTCTGACGAACCGCCACGTCATCATTGTGCAGTGAAATATGTATTACCCATTGAAATTGTAATACATCAAAAATATTTTCTAAAATATATATACGAAAACCCGCTCACTACAGTGTACAAGTATTTAGCATTGTTCAGAATGTTGTCCTCATGTTTGCTACCTTATTCACAATGTTTCGACCGTTGTACGTCCCGGCATTCTTCAGGTTTTTTAAGTTTCGAACTTAACCCTTCATTTCGTCCACCGGAATAGATTGTTGTAGTTCCATGTTCCATGTCACTTCCAGATATCTCAGTATCAGTTATCTCCCTTTTAACTTTTCTCTAAGTTTTTATTCTAGCTAGGTATTGAGTTCGCAAGTCCTTGGTTCAAGTCATTGAATTTAATAAATGCTTTTTTTTCACTAGTTCTTCAGTCTATGAATTTCTGAGACTTATAAACCTAATATCTCATTAACCATTTTTTACCAAAGCCGATATTATAATTTGTTGTTATTGTCTTCCTATGGCACTCAGTATCACTGGTTTTCATATTTCATTCAAATCTATACTTTGGCAGCTTACGAGATTTTTGTAGCCTAGCATATGAGTTGATTCTTAAAGTTTCCGTATTTTCGTTTCGAAATACCAATTGATGACGGTCAGAGCGCACAGCGATCGAAAGGCTGAGGATAACAAACCGACCAATGTTCATAGTGTAAATAATTACACCACCTCATCTCAGATATATAGACAGATATTTTACTCATGTTTTCAATTTTTTTTAAAATTATTCTAGTGACATTTTGATGAGTAGAAAAATAATTAAATGATATAAAAGAAGCGAAATAGTAAAATATGAAGACTGAAAGAAAAATGCAAATAGAAAGGGAAGAGTTGTTTCCTTTTGCGTACCTACCACGATGTTTTTAGTTACTCTGATAGTTTTGTTTGCTCGTTATGCAAGATTTCTTATAATGCTCCGTTTCAGAAAAAAGAAGCGAAACTGAATTAGAAATAGAAAAAACAAAAACATTTTTTCTCGCTTGCTTCAGAAAATCAATGCATCCGTGTCTGTCTTCATCGGCTGTTAATTGATTGTCTTATTTGTTCTACAAGGGCAGTAACATCTGGAAATAGGCCAACTCACACACACGTGTGTGTGTGTGTATGTGTGTGTGCGTGCGCGCGCACTCTCCCCACCAGTTGTTGTGGAAACGTTTACATAGAGAAATATAAATATACACGCACAGACTTAAACGCAATTACGAACTGATATTCAGAGTTAAAATAATAAAAATAAAAAAACGTATGCTATAAATGCCAATTTATATAGACACATAAGTTTCTTTTTTTTATATATGTGCAAAATGCCTATTTAATCCAGAGTGTTCTTTTTATTAAAGAAGGCCGTGTATCTTTAGGACATGGATGAGAATAGCTCCCCAGAATATCAGGTACTTGGATAATAGCTCCCCAGAAAATCAGGTACTTGGATTGAGAAATCGAAGATCCGTGTTCGAATTTCATTCAAGTTCACCTCTGTGTAAATAGTTTTGGGAAACGTATGCTTCAATCAATCTCCTCTCCAGCTATGGGTTAAATAGCAAGATTTGTATCTAAAAAATGATATTTAAAAATATCCACAAAGCAAAACATGCTTGAGCTTTAAAATATGCATAAAAGTGTTGATAAACCATAAAAGAATCAGCCAACTCTCATGAAGTTCAATTTTCTAATTTATCTTTAAATTGCTATGTCTCCTTGCGAAAGTTACTGGATAATATTTTATTGCATTCTGCAGAGTTTCAAATTTTGCGATCTTCTTCGAAACTGTCTACGAATGCGGGAAAATCTTGTCCGCCCTGCTTTTTTTTTTTTTTAACTCAAAGCAGATAGATAAGTCAAGAACCCATCTCTCCCTAAAAATATTAGTGCTAATTTGATCATCCTATCTCCGCAACTTCTAGAGTTGAGTATACATAAAACGAGGTTACATACAGATTAAGTGAAACATTTTAAGCACATATCTCTACTTATATACATACACTCACAACTATTTTTACTCGTTCTTTCTTTTCTTATTATTATCGGAATATTCTTTCTTGCTTTACAGTTACTGTCAACTGTATATAACGGCATTCTCACGTCAATGGTTATAAATTGATTCGAGCGAATTAACATTATAGGTCTTGTAGAGGGACCGTTCTTCTTTAAAATTCGTCGAGTGGCGCGCAGAACAATTAAAAATGACAACCTGAACCAAATATCACTTGAAAGTTTTCAGTAGCAGCAAGAACTAATAGCACATGTAACTCGAAAGTTGGAAGACATTGGCTGTTTTGATCTGGAAAGGGATGGGCTCTGTCTGGTTAACTTGCCCAAAACATATGACGATGAATGTCTCTCCGGTTTTTAACCAAGATATATGGAAAAAGCTGGACAGGGGATAAACTGTGCAAAAACTAAAATCACAATTTTACATCAGATTGACATCATTGTAAAAAAAAAAAAAAAAAAAAAAGAAGAAAAAACGAAAACCCATTCGCTACAGTATACGCGCTTTTAGTTCAAAAACATTAATTTTAAATAATTCCTCTTCGAAGACTTAGTTTTCAGGATATTTATACTATACAAATTGTTCGGTCTGTTGTTCTCATCTTTGTTGCCAAGTTCACAACGTTTCGACCGTTGCACGCTCCCGCCGTCTTCAGGTATTTGAAATTACGAACTTAACCCTTGATTTTATCCACAAGATTAAAATGTTCTAGTTCAATGTCTCTTCCAGATATGTCAGCATCAGTTATTCCCGTTTTAACTTTTCTCCAAGTATTTATGTGTATCCAGGTATTGAACTCATAACATTTTAATTCGAGTTACTGAATTTAACCAACGTTTTTATCCACTGGGCATGACAAAAAAAAAAAAACATCAATTGAAGTTTTTCAACAGCTGCAAGAAGGTAAAATAGATAGCACAGGTAATTCGAAGTAAACCTAATGTCATACTCAAAATATTGATGTTCCAAGTGAAGAAAACTCCTATTAGTACTAGAAAGATTTAAGTGTTAGCTGTTATCGCTCTATTTTTATTTAAAAATCGATTTAATAGAAACATGTACAAATTTCAAACGAAACTATCACTGAGTGTTCGGTGAATTAATGCCGAATGTTTCCTTTTAAAGAAACGACTAATATCGTTTTGCCTTGATATCATAGCTTAGGTTTAGCACAGGGTTACACTTACGGAGCAGCATGTCAAAATCTAAATTAATAGTAATGATACGTAACTTCAACTTGTTGACCATTGCATTACGCTTCAGGTGTTTGTCGCGTTCGGTCTAGCATTTATACTTGTGTTTGCCTTATCTGATAAAATGTGTATGAATAAAAAACTGGAAAATCTATCTGTGGCCTCAGAATAAAAAGCTAAATAAAATAATTTTCGAATCAATACATGATTGCGTGTATTTTTTTTTAATCGTTTCACCCCAAGCAAGGCATTCCACTGCCACTATTGCGCTTGGAGCTACATAGGGGAAGGTAAATAGAAAGAGTGGTTAGATATAGGAAATGTGAGAAGGTGGGTGATAGGTAGTTGGGAGGATGGGAAGAGTGTTTGAAAGAATGGAAGTGAGTTATTGTGTTAGGAGGTGTCTATTGGCCTTACAATTAAACTCCTGGAGATTGTAGCCGTCGGGGAAGCAGTCATGTGGAAGGGAATTCCACAGTCGGGAAGTACGAGAAAAGAAAATGTTGGAGTAGAAGTTGCGGTTGCATTTTATCGGTTTCACTGTAAAAGGGTGGGATCTAGTTGCTAATCTAGTATCTCGTGCAAATTCGAACTTAGGGGGCACCAGTGATCGAAGTTCATCGGAGAAGAAGCCATGAAAGTATTTATAGAAGAGACACAGGGAAGCCACGTCGCGCCGGTGAGAGAGAGACTGCAGGCGGTCTGCCAATTCAGTATCGATCACATTACAGACCCTTCGCTGTACTTTGTCGAGAAGCCCAAGGAGAATAGCAGGGGCACCCGACCAGATATAGCAACAGTATTCAATGCACGGCGGATGGTAGATTTATAAATGTGCAAGATAGATTCAGACCGAAAAAACCTCCGGGCCCTGCACAGAGAACCAACTTTCAAAGCAGCGGATTTAGCAATAGATTCGATATAGTCATTCCACTTGAGGTCCGCTGAATGTGAGAGACCAAGGAGGCGTAGTGTTTTACTCTCTGGGAGGCAAGCCTGATCCATGCTAATGGGAGGTAGGTGCGGTTGTCTATGATGGTTAATTGATAGTAGCTTCGTTTTAGAAGCATTCAAATTTACGAGCCATTTCTTACCACAGTCCACTACGGATTTGAGGTCCTTTCCAAGCTCGGCTGCAAAGTTAGCTTTGTCGCCCACACCAGATTTTTGATCGAGGCGAGAGTAAACTGTGGTGTCATCGGCGTACATACCTACTTGGGATATTATGGTATCGGGGATATCATTAATGTAGATCAGAAAGAGCGTAGGACCTAGGATAGAGCATTGAGGGACACCCGCGTTCGTATGGTAGCTCTGGGAGGCATGTCCGTTTAATACCGCTTTCAATGTGCGGTTATAGAGGAATGACTGGATTAGTTCAAACAATTGTCCAGCTACACCATAGCTCCGCAGTTTGCATAGAAGGCCAGCATGCCAAATTCTGTCGAACGCTTTAGAGATATCCAAGGCGACGGTTCAGGCTTCGCCATTCCTGTCGAGTGCCTGGTATATATACTCGGTGGTCGTTAGCATATCGGCAATAGACCTGGTGAAGCGGAAACCATACTGCTTGTCCGAGAGGAGCCTGTGTTCTGTGAGGTGCTGAACGAGCTCGGCGTTGATAATGGCCTCGAACACTTTGCCAAAGATCGGAAGAAGGCTGATAAGGCGGTAATTTGCGGGGTCCGAGGGTTCTCCAGAGTTTTTGAATATATGAACTACAGAGGAGGATTTCCAACAGGCAGGAAAGCAGAAAGCAGGAAGCAGATAGGCAGAAGTTGTAGAGCTTAGAAAGTACAGAGAAGAGTTCGGGGACACATTTCTTTAAGACTATGATTGGGATTCCGTCCCCTCCGCTCGCTTTGTGGGGGTCAAGTTTTGAGATTATCCTAGAGACAAGCGAGGGTGTAATGTGGACGTCATTCAGTTGAGCCTCAGATCTAGGTGAGAAGTCGTGTGTAAAAACCTCAGACGAGTCCAGACTCGAATTGTTCGAGAATCTCAGTGGAAAGCATTCAGCCTTGTCCGTTGAGGAGGTGAGGACCTGAAAATTATTGAATATATATATATATAAGTTGAATATATGGATCGGAATCCGACAAGATGAATAGAATAAATAAAGAACAAGTAGGAAAAAGTGTTTTCAATCTAACATGTTTCACTTATAAGAAGATTCTTCAGTGATTCAATAAGACGAATGATTGAAAATTTCGAGAGACAGTATTTTTAAATGTGGTATGGTTTCAAAGGTCAGATACATGTCACGTGTGATAAAGCAGCGGATGAATATGAAAATGTAGAAGGTAAAAATTGTGTTTGTTTAACTGTATGTGTCAACGCCCTTTTAAGTAAAATACGAGAAAACAGTTATGAATGTGTGCGCTGAGAGAAATCAAATCATGGAATGATTTTCATTCTAAATAACGTGAGAATCACGTATGAATCATAAACGAAATATATTTTTGTTTAAATTCTAGTAAAAATAATGTTAACAGAATAGTTTAATGAAATAATAAATTACTAAATAACATTAACGGTTAGTGCCTTTCAATGAATTAAAATATAACGATATATTAAAATGATTATAACAATTAAGTAATCATATAAAAATAGGAACCATATATATATATATATAAAATATCAAAAATATCAATGGGTAAAATCTGTCAATGAAAAATAATTTACGAAATAAAATGTAAAATTAATCAAAATAATAATAATGAAAAAAAGAATGGTATATATATATTTGAATCTATCAAAAGAAACCAGTTTGCGAAATAAATAAATACTAAACAATTCAAACGATTTCGTATATCAGTTATAAATAAAGGAGAAAGGAATTGAATATAGCATAATGAAACTTTTATCTAAAACAGCGAGATGCCACAAAAGCGACACCCGAGAATTCCAGTCGTTTTCTTAAACAGCCGTGTCATATCTTTATATAAATCATTTGCTGAATAGGTTCAATTCTTGTTGCTTTGGTAATCTTATGTACATCAGTGTTTGTAATGAATTGATTTTAAGGCACATTGCGAACGATGCGGTTTCACACCTGTCCCGAGATTTACCCTACTCCCCCACTGGAGTGAGTTGTGACACAAAATCTGATTTTACGTGGGGAACCTTTACCCTACTCCCCCACTGGAGTGAGTTGTGACACAAAATCTGAATTTACGTGGGGAACCTTTACCCTACTCCCCCACTGGAGTGAGTTGTGACACAAAATCTGAATTTACGTGGGGAACCTTTACCCTACTCCCCCACTGGAGTGAGTTGTGACACAAAATCTGAATTTACGTGGGGAGCCTTTACCCTACTCCCCCAATGGAGTGAGTTGTGACACAAAATCTGAATTTACGTGGGGAACCTTTACCCTACTCCCCCACTGGAGTGAGTTGTGACACAAAATCTGATTTTACGTGGGGAACCTTTACCCTACTCCCCCACTGGAGTGAGTTGTGACACAAAATCTGATTTTACGTGGGGAACCTTTACCCTACTCCCCCACTGGAGTGAGTTGTGACACAAAATCTGATTTTACGTGGGGAACCTTTACCCTACTCCCCCACTGGAGTGAGTTGTGACACAAAATCTGATTTTACGTGGGGAACCTTTACCCTACTCCCCCCACTGGAGTGAGTTGTGACACAAAATCTGATTTTACGTGGGGAACCTTTACCCTACTCCCCCACTGGAGTGAGTTGTGACACAAAATCTGATTTTACGTGGGGAACCTTTTGCTTACGCTCAGGCCACTGGTCAAAGATTACCCAGCCCCCGCTTTTGTGATAAATGGGTACAGAGTTGGTCTTAGCTGATTATGCTTGTCAAAGTTGGCCAAAAACTAGTCTTGGTTGTATATTGTTTCAATCCGGCCGGTGGGCAGCAAGTAAGTATCTGAAAACAGATACTACACTTTGATTTTGACCGACAGGCCAAAGAAGCCTTTCCCAAGGCTATCTGCATGTAATTAAATTTGAACTCAGCTCTATGATTAACACTTCTGAACCGTTACCATTACACTAACTACACATTCCAGCTTACAGCACCTGTTATATTCAAGCTCTCACCCATTTAGCTAGTGATCAGTGTGGATGTTGCTTAATTTCGATTATCGACGAAAACCGGTATTTTAACGACGTGTCAACTTAACCCTCTAGGGCCATTCGTATCATATTTGATTTGGTATTTCCCTATAAGGAAACATTTGGTATTCATTGACTGAGCAGTCAGTACTGCTTTCATTTGAAATTTATAAAATATTTCTCTTAAAAAATTTTTCAGGAAAATATTTCTTTCAAGGTTTGTTTTCATACTGTATCAAATATGATACGAATGACCCTAGAGGGTTAAAAAAAAATCTTGTAATATTCAAAAATTATTTTGCTTACAGTTTATATCCAAAAGACTTGGATTGTTTAGACATTTCTGAATCTAGAGGGTTAAGAGAAAAACTAAGGAGTGATTCCGATAAGATACGTATTTTGAAAAGAATTCATACTTGGGAGGCGCTTAAACCAATTCGATGCACAGAAAGCATAAGTAAAAAGAAATAAATGTATATTCACAAAGCTACTATTTCTGTCTAAAACACATCCTTGCGGTAAATTTTGGTTAAAAAACTACTAATAACTTGAGATCTGATTACGTGACCTTCCCTGCATCGGAAAGGGGAAGGTGGGTTTCAGTCTTGTGTATGTGTTCTCATGTATATTCTCAACTAAATAGTCACGCTTGAGTTGGTGTTATATAAGACCGACTCATTAGCAACATTTCATTTCTCATTATTTTGTAGAAACCCATTAAACATTGTAAATTTAACTACGCTATAAAAATCTATCTACAGTTCAAAAATCAAAAATCAAAAATCAAAATAAACTAGTTAAAGATTTAAATGATTATGCATTATATACTTGGTAGATTTAATGTGAGTCGTTTGTCATGACGAAGTTGTTTAAGGTATTTTGGCGACCGATTCGTATCCTATTTTTAGCATCGATATGAATTCAGTTTACTCTTGTGCAATATAGATGGGAATATGAGAACTTGCACAACAATTCAAAATAATCACAGACACTGTGAGCCAAAGTACATAAACGCAAGGAAAAAATAAAATGATTTGCGCATTTCTAAGAAATTTATGAAATTCCAGGATGTTATAATTAAGGACTGAGTCATACGAGTGGTCGAATGCAATAACTTACTACACTTAAAAAAAAATTGAAATAAGATCCGAGGGGCGCTTCGAAATAGCGAAAGAGACTTTTTATAAGATAAATAATAATAATATGTTAAATTTCTTTCGTCATATTTTGTTGGCCAGAAAAAAAATTCCACTGACTTGTAAAATTTGATTTCGTCTTTACACTTCAAAATTGTTTTTAGCGATTTTGATTCAATTCTACACCACGGGTCATCTAGTTCTTTTTGTAGTTTTCGGAATACTATTTTTTGCAATGTTTCGCGAACTTTTTTTTTTTTGATCGTGTTTGAATTTAGTGTGTCTGTGTGAGTGTATCTTAGGTTATTCATGTTTTGCTCAGGGAAGGCTTGTATTTTTATAAATACTTTTCCTGCATCGCTGAAAACAATTTTGAAGTATAAAGACGAAATCAAATTTTGCAAGTTAGTGTAAATTACATTTCTGGCCAACGAAAGAGATTTAACGTGCGAGTGTGAAAAGAATAAAAAAATAAAATAAAACAGTAAACACGCACACATATGAACTTTCTGACCTGCTTACCACTTATCTATATATAGACGATACCTTGGCCATCAGAAAAACAAACGGATCTCGATATGTGAAGTCATAAGTTTATTTGCCTGAAGAGAGTCAACTTTAAACTCGAAACACGTGTAGCGATACAAATACCATTATGGACACTTAATATATCATGAAAAAAACAATTAATATTGATAACATTAACAACAATACATCTAAACTTTAAACAAGGCGTTCAAGGTTTCTCGCATTTTTTTCTTCTATACCAATGTTTCTGGTTGGAACAACCTCTCTCTCTCTTTATATATATATATATATATATAAAAGATGAAACAGAAAATGATTCTGAATAGTTTAATTTCTGGGATACATAGTGAGAATTTAGTGAATTTGACACTTATCGGACATTGAGATCGAGGGAAACAGCCAGTGACCTATGAAATTAGCTTTTGTGAATTAATAAAAGAACTAAGGACTGGGAAATATAGTAAGCTAGCAAACTTTGTCTAAAGCTACAAACGGATAGAATGTTGATAAGAGTCATGATTACTCAAGTTCTGTAGTTACACAGCATATAAAACTGAATATTATGTTCATTGAAACAAATAAATTTTAAAAATTCTTTTTCAAAACTATTATGTGCGATTTATCATTCAATAAAATTAATTGACTTTCATGCAGTAGTATATTAACCTATGGAGGCGCTTGTCAGCGGTTGATCATTGTCAAAATCAGGGATTTTCAATATCGATTCCTAAGCTATCTGGTTTCTTCATAGTTAAAGAAAAGGCGCTGAACAATATTTCGATTTTCACTGTGCTTTTCTGACTTCGTTTCCTTGAGAGATTTACGTCAGACGTCAAATTATAATCGCCAAATTGTCACAATTAAAACAGTTCGAAAAAAGAAATGCCAACATTTTAATAATCGCCCATTTCGTTTACAGCAAGTTATAACCTTTGAAATGCATACTATTTGTTAGGTTTTCAATATGTACCATTAAAAATATCAGCAATTCTTACGTCACTAAAAGTCAAGCTCTAATGAAAATACTTAAACCATTATTAGTTTCAAGTTAGAAATTGCGTATATTTATATTAACATCCAATGTAAGTATAAAATCAATCGACAAATTAAGAAAATATCGCTTACTTATGAATCAAGATATAAAACATTAATGAATATGCAAATTAGAAAAACCAGTATATTTTTAAGATATAAGAAGTAGATAGCAATGAACAATGAAACCG
This sequence comes from Ascarosepion bandense, assembly GCA_037127315.1. Classification (NCBI taxonomy): domain Eukaryota; kingdom Metazoa; phylum Mollusca; class Cephalopoda; order Sepiida; family Sepiidae; genus Ascarosepion; species Ascarosepion bandense. The sequence continues at coordinate 2,190,636 of JBBBDQ010032672.1, forward strand.
TATTTATTTGGTTTGATGTGTTAACGTAATATTTACACACACACATACACACACACACAGAGATAAAGATTTTGGTTGATATTTTAATAAAGCAGAGATTTATAAACAAATTTACAGTGGTATATATTATGTATATGTTATGTATATGTTAATCTATTGTACCCAACAGAGAATTTACACCATAAAGAAACATTAATACCGCTATGGGTAAAAACGAAAATCCATATTAATCTGTAGTATTTAAATAAGATAAGAAAACAGTTTTTTTTTCTTTTAGTTTGGTTTATTTTACGGCATATCAGCCTCAACTGATTATTTAATGTCGGCAAGATTTTTACAATACATTCCTATGATTAGAATAGGTATTCTTTTTAAGAAATCAGATTTTAGGTGAGGTTTCATTGATGTATTTTGTAAAGAATATTTGAGTCGCTAGTCTGGTTCCATTGATGTATTCTTTTCACAAATACTTTTGTCAAGAAATTGATTTCCTTGACATTCTCATTTGGTCTATATCTATTGGTAGAATCCTACTGTTTTGAGAAATTATATTTTTTCATTCACTTTTTTTTTCTTAAACAGGTCATCTATACTCATTGTTCAAACAATAGCAGTGCAAGAACTGAACATTCAGTGAGTATAGGTTTAATAGTGTATGCCGTTTTATATGCCTGACATACTGTTTGACTTTTGTTTAGTAAATACGGGTGGGTTATTCTCGTATGGCCAATGCGTATCTTCTTGAAGCTGATTTTCATTCTCCTAGTTTGGGCTAAATAAGGGGGAGTTTATTGTGTGGATTATTCTCCCATAAACGTTGCCATTTCTTTTTAATATATTCATTAATAAAATCCTTAAAGACCGGGTATGAGATTTTGTTCCTTGAGTTTCCATTCCATATCTAAAGCTGATTTAGACGCTAAGTCTGATTTATTGGTACCTTTCATACTAAGAATTGAACATAATTTGATGTCTTTAGGTTTGCAAATAAAACTCATTTTGAATAATAGTTTGGTAATGACCGGATTGAATGTGCATTGTGGTGTAGTGGATATCGGCTCGGAACGAGAAATCGGTCAGCCGAGTTCGAATTCCAGTTTAATTCGTTGCGTTCACTTACGCGCAAGTACCCTTGGGAAAGCTAGTAATCCAGTTCTTCTCTCACTAGCTATGGCTTAAATAACAGAACAGATTGGATTCTATAGCCTTGGTTGGTAACCAGTCTACCGCAAAAAAGAATGACAACCTACTGAGGGAAAATGTTTTGCTCAGTCAGTCAGTCATATCTCTTTCGAGACACGATCGTTCAAGCATGCATCATACATGACACCTCACTGAATGAATAAGTTGTTGGATTGTTTCTTTTTTTCAAAGATGTTCGGATGAATAATTAGTCCGAAAAAAACTAAGATTTTTTTTTTATTTGTGTTCTCTCTGTCATAAGTTTGACAGCTTGCTCTATTGCTTAATTATTTGCAATGAGAATAGAACTTTCCTACCTAGATTCCTCTCTTCTTCCTCTACCGCTCCCCATCCTCCTCTGACTGTACGGTACTTGATAGCATCTCTACTAATATCGACAGGGCCATTTCTTCTCACCCATCTGCCCATATATTTGTGTTTGGCAATTTTAACGCCCACCCCACCAAGTGGCTTGAAAACTCAGCCACCGACCTTGCTGGGATCCGCACCATGTATTTTTCAATAACCCAAGCTCTAACGCAAGTGGTGGACTTCCCCATGCGTTTCTCTAATAAACCTAACGGAAGGGACTCTTTACTCGACCTTTGCTTTACTTCCATTCCAGACTTCTGCACTACCAGGCAGCTCTACCTCCTCGGAAACTCTGACCACGCCGTAGTTTCCGTCAACATCTCAATCCGCGCTAACTTTACCCAAGAAAACCAGACCAGCAGAATATCATACTGCTACCAGAGAGCAGACTGGGACTCGTTCCGAGACTTCCTCTGTGACGTCCCCCGGAACAACGGCTTCGATCTTCCTGTCAAAGACTGTGCCTCCGAGGTCTCCTCTTAGGTTAAGGCTGGCATCGATGCTTTTATCCCGGCCAGGAAATTCCAACTAAAACAAAACTCGTGCTCCTGGTTCTCACCCGCATGCTCAGCCGTCATTGCCCAACGGAACCATTTCTTCCGGCTCTATCGAAGATGCTTGTCGAACCAAAACAGGCGCCTTTTCGCCTCAGCACGGAATAAGTGTAAAAAAGTACTGAATGAAGCTAAGAAGGCGTTTGCTACCAGAATGAGGCAACGCATAGCATCCTCTTAGTTTGGCTCCAAAGATTACGGGCCACTCTGCAAAAGCGTGCTCAACAAGAGCAAGACTTCAATATCCCCACTAATCAATGAATTTGAAGTTCTCACCTCCCCAGCGGACAAGGCTGAATGCTTTGCCCGTAGATTCTCCAATTCGACACTAGACTCGTTAGAAATACCTACACCCGACTTCCCAGCCAGAACTAAGGCTCAACTAAATAACGTCACCATTACAGCCTCGCTAGTCGCCAAGATAATTGCACAAATTGACCCACACAAAGCGAGCGGCGGTCACGGAATCCCAGTCATAGTACTGAATAAATGTGCCCCAGAACTCTCCTCTGTCCTCTCTAAACTCTATAACCTCTGCCTATCTGCTTACTGTTTTCCTGCCTATTGGAAGTTCTCCTGTGTAGTTCCCATATTTAAGAATTCTGGCGAACCCTCAGACCCCGCCAATTACCGTCCTATTAGTCTCCTTCCGATCTTTGGCAAAGTTTTCGGAGCCATTATCAACGCCGAGGTGATTCAGCATCTCACGGCTCACAGGCTTCTCTCTGACAAACAGTACGGGTTTCGCTTCACCAGGTCTACTGCTGATATGCTAACGACCATTACCGAGTACATATACCGGGTACTTGACAAAAATGGCGAAGCCCGAACCGTTGCCTTGGATATCTCCAAAGCGTTCGACAGGGTCTGGCATACTGGCCTCTTGTGCAAACTGCGGAGCTACGGGATAACTGGACATCTGTTTGACCTCATCCAGTCATTCTTCTCTAACCGCACATTGAAGGTGGTATTAAATGGGCATGCCTCCCAAAATTACCATACGAACGCGGGCGTCCCTCAAGGTTCTATCCTAGGTCCCACGCTCTTTCTGATCTACATGAATGATCTCCCTGACACCATCAGATCCCAAGTTGGCATGTATGCCGATGACACAACAATCTACTCTCGCATCGATCAAAAGACAGGTGTGGGAGACAAAGCGAACCTCGCTGTCGTGCTTGAAAATGACCTCCAATGCGTAGTGCCCTGGGGTAGGAAGTGGCTAGTAAATTTCAATGCTTCTAAAACGAAGCTGTTATCAACTAACCACCATAGACAATCGCATCTACCTCCCATTAGCATGGGACAGGCTAGCTTCCCAGAGATCAAAATACTACGCTTCTTTGGCCTTACATTTTCGGCGGACCTCAAATGGAATGACTATATCGAATCCACTGCCAAATCTGCTGCTATGAAAGTCGGCTTTCTGTTCAGGGCCCTGAAGTTTTTCCCACCTGAATCTATTCTGCACATATACAAGTCTACTATCCGCCTGTGTATTGAATATTGTTGCCATCTCTGGTCGGGTGCCCCTGCTGCTCTCCTTGGGCTTCTTGAAAAAAACAAAGGAGGATCTGTCACGTGGTTGATACTGACTTGGCAGACCGCCTGCAATCACTCTCTCACCCGCGTGATGTGGCTTCCCTGTGCGTATTCTACAAGTATTTTCATGGCTTCTGCTCCGATGAACTTAGAGCACTGGTGCCGGCTAAGCAGGAATTTACACGAGATACTAGATTAGCAACTAGGTCCCACACTTTTACAGTTAAACAGTTAAGATGTAACCGTAAATTCTACTCCAACAGCTTCTTTTCTCGCGCTTTCCGCCTTTGGAACTCCCTTCCACAAGTCTGCTTTCCCGACAGCTACAATCTCCAGGTGTTAAAATGTAGGGTCAATAGATACCTCCTATCACTAACTCTCAATTATTCTCAGAACACTCATCTACCCAACCCTCATTCTCAGTATCCTTACCCGCCTATCACCCACCCTCTGACATTTCCTATATTTAATCATCCTTTCTCCAGTATGTAGCCCCCTGCGCAGTAGTGGCAGTTGACATGCTTTGCTCGGGGTGAAACGCTTATATAAAAAAAAAGATGACAATATGGTTACGGTAGTTTTCCAATATGTCGTGAAACGTGTCCTGGAATGTGAGTGGGTGGTTCTTTGCTTAGGCAGGTTATGTAATTCTAGCATTATTTCCGGTTACCTAATTATCCACGGTGGAATACTGACAATAGTCGTTTCTTGCATATTAGAAAGCGTGGTTCTTAAATCTTCAGCAATAGATTTCAACTTGAGTTCATATGATTTTACGGTAGTTTCGTTTTTTTTAAATAGATCGCAGTAATTCAGTTTAAAGTTACAGCTCTAATATGGGTTAGTTGGACAGGATTTTATTTTGATCTATTACTATAGTAACAGATTAATGCGCTGTAAATGTACAGATATTTTACTAGATTTTGTGTGTATCTAAACGTGTTCTAAAATAAGTACTAGTCTAAGACCTTCATGACAGATTGTGTTGAATATTTTTAGGCATGATTTTCAGGCCGCACCATATATTAACGTGGATAATTTAGTTCTGATCGAAGAAGTATTGTGATCTGTTTCCCATTCAATATGGGCCAATACACGCAAAAATTGGAAGACTGTACTATATTTTATCAAATATTTTAACTGTGGAATGAACGTTAATTCATTTTTTATATCAAAGATGATACCTCAGAACTTGTATTGTTCCACGACAGATTTCTGCTTCGTCGAAATTTTAACATGGGTCATTGTACAATTTTCTCAGTTTACAGAGATGTAAGCATTGTTTCCGTTTTTCAGAAGGCAAAATAATTCTTAGAGTCCCATTTACGAATTTTATTGAGACATTCTTGGATTGTCTTTATATATGTCTCGAGATCTGACCATAATGAGGAAGACGTCGACATATAGGGAGCATCTCTCAACTGAGCTTAGAGTTTTAACTATGGAATTGACTTTTACACAAAAAGGGATCACCTAAAATGCTTTCTTGAGGAAACCCATCTTGCTTTTGATGTTCCAATAGCGTACATACTATACGAATTTTAAATCTTCGGTCTTACAGGAAATACTTTATGAATTGAGTCAGCATTTATTTAAATCCAGTTCATGCAGATATTTCAAGATAACAAATTTGCATGGCATGTCGTAAGCCCTTTGTTCTTAAAAAAGACTGCTGTGAGATGTTCCTTCTTAATGATGACTTTCCTTACAAACTTTGCTGCTTGTTTTCCTAAAAGCACATTGGAAATCACTGATTAAGCCTTCATTTTGCAGGTACCAAACTGTTGTTGACTATACTCTCCATAGTTTTACATAAACAATTGGTTAATTCTTTCGCGCTACACATTGCAGGGTATTTATAATCATTTCTAGGATTTGTAGTAAGGATGAGGAATGACTGTCTCCATATACCTGGGAAGTTGTCATTTGTTCATATATTATACCAGTTCAGTAACAGTTGTAATGATTTGATGGACAACTGTTTTATGAATTCGTAGTGGATATTATCTGACCTCACATGTGTATCGTAGGCTTTCTTTAATGATTCTTTTTGCTTCTCTAGAGTGAATGGCAGGTTTTAACCCTCGGCATTATTTGATTTAATGTTTAGCTTTTGTTAAATCTTTATAAATTTTCATTTCTCATTCTTGCCAGATGAATTTTTAGAGATTGTTTGGCTAGTTAGTCAGTGATGTCTTTTTTTTTTGCTGGTTATTTTAGGGTTATTTATCAAGATGTATTTTATAGCGTTTGGTTTGGTTTAGTATAGTTTAGTTTCTGTTGCTCCATATCAGCCTGAATGAGATATTTAATGCCGACATCTATTTTTTTACAATAAATTCGTATGAGCATAATATGTAGTCTCTGTAAGAAATCAGTTTGTAAATCCGGTCTCTTTGACGTATTGGTGTAAAGAGGGGATTTTCCATAGTCAGATGCATTGCTTATATATATATATAGATAGTGCATCAAGGCGGCAGACAATTTTCTAAATATATACTGTTAAATATAAGAGACAATAGATGTCTATTATGTTTACTCATGAGCCGTTCTAAACATCGTATTTTGTCTTTAATGTCAGGTGAAAATAATTATCCAAATGTTGAAGAATCTTTGTCTTTATTTTCACCTGAAATTAACGCCAAAATACGCTGTTTAGAACTGTTAATAATTAAACATAATTGACATTCATTGTCTCATATATTTAACTATACCTTTAGAATATATATTGTTCTTTAAAATATGTATTGCTTGTACTTTTTTCTTTAAAAACTATTGGTTGTAATATTTTTTCTTCGATTATTTTTTAAAATCTTTTGCTGGTATTATTTTTGTCTCCAAAAATATTGCTGGAATATGATTTTCTTGCTATATATAGCCACAGACTTCATAGGATATTCAGAAGAGTTTATATTCTAAATATTGCAGAGTGAGATAGAGAAAATATCACTGAAATAATGTTTTTCGTTTCCAAAACGAAAGACATTAGATAGGAAAATGGGTTTAACGGGAAATTAGAGCAGTGGACCTATAGTAGGTTATCTATTATAGTGGAGTGTATACATGTTGAAACAGATTAGCTTGATTTGGCCTTGTTAATTAGATAGTCCACTATAAGAGGAGTATAAAACAAGACAAATAATAAATAGAAACAACAAATTTATACACATATAAATCTGTTCAGTTTTTTTACAAATAAATTAATGTATTATGGTTGATACAAGGTCGTTAAAATATTCGTAGTAGTCTTTGCAAGAATGAGTGTATGTGTACGTAAGCAGGAACGTATGTGTGTATATATGTGTGAGAGTTATCTTTGAATAGAAGTGTCTTTAAAGTATTCGCTCAATCCTAAAGGGTTCCGTGCGGTTATGAAGTGAAAAGAAAAGCAGACGGGTGAACCGTGAGAATAAAAAGGTAAGGGAGAAAGAAAGTTAATAATAATAACAACGATCGCTTGACATTTCTCGGGGGACGTGTTAATAACGCTTTTCTTCTTTCATTCTGGCGACTGTCGAGCTTGCTCCGTCTTTTATTTCGTCTGTGGGGCGGTAATGTCATTTAGGAAGTCACTATTGGATGTGATTCTGGCCTTTCCATTGGACGACTCGCGAAAAGGGTCTGTAAAAAGAATGTTTCTGATAATTAATGATTACTTAATTATTTTTTTTATAAGCGTTTCACCCCGAGCAAGGCATGTCAGTACCACTACTGCGCAGGGGGCTATATAGAGTGGATAAAGGATGATTAAATATAGGAAATGTCAGAGGGTGGGTGATAGGCGGGTAAGGATACCGAAAATGAGGGTTCGGTAAATGAGATTGTTCTGAGAATAATTGGGAGTTAGTGTGATAGGAGGTGTCTATTGACCCTACATTTTAACACCTGGAGATTGTAGCTGTCGGGAAAGCAGACTTGTGGAAGGGAGTTCCACAGGGGGGAAGCGCGAGTAAAAGAATATGTTGGAGTAGAATTTACGGTTACATCTTATCTGTTTAACTGTAAAAGGGTGGGACCTAGTTGCCAATCTAGTATCATTTACAAATTCGTGCTCAGGCTGCACCAGTGATCTAAGCTCATCGGAGCAGAAGCCATGAAAGTACTTGTAGAAGAGGCACAGAGAAGGTACATCACGCCGACGAGAGAGTGGTTGTAGCCGGTCTGCCAAGTCAGTATCAACCACGTTACATATCCTCCTTTGTATTTTGTCAAGAAGCCCAAGGAGAGCAGCAGGGGCACCCGACCAGATATAGCAGCAATATTCAATACACGGGCGGATGGTAGATTTGTATATGTGCAGAATAGATTCAGGTGGGAAAAACTTCAGGGCCCTGAACAGAGAGCCGACTTTCATAGCAGCAGGTTTGGCAATGGATTTGATGTAGTCATTCCATTTGAGGTCCGCCGAAAGTGTAAGGCCAAGGAGGCGCAATATTTTACTCTCTGGGAGGCTAGCCTGTCCCATGCTAATGGGAGGCAGATGAGATTGTCTATGGTGGTTAGTTGATAACAGCTTCGTTTTAGAAGCATTGAAATTTACTAGCCATTTCCTACCCCAGGCCCTACGGATTGGAGGTCATTTTCAAGTACAGCAGCGAGGTTCGCTTTGTCGTCCACACCTGGTTTTTGATCAATGCGAGAGTAGATTGTTGTGTCATCGGCATACATGCCAACTTGGGATCTGATGGCATCGGGGAGATCAATAATGTACATCAGATAGAGCGTGGGACCTAGGATAGAACCTTGAGGGACACCCGCGTTCGTATGGTAATTTTGGGAGGCATGCCCATTTAATACCACCTTCAATGTGAGGTTAGAGAGGAATGACTGGATGAGGTCAAACAGATGTCCAGTTATCCCGTAGCTCCGCAGTTTGCACAAGAGGCCAGTATGCCAGACCCTGTCGAACGCTTTGGAGATATCCAAGGCAACGGCTCGGGCTTCGCCATTTTTGTCAAGTACCCGGTATATGTACTCGGTAATGGTCGTTAGCATATCAGCAGTAGACCTGGTGAAGCGAAACCCGTACTGTTTGTCAGAGAGAAGCCTGTGGGCCGTGAGATGCTGAATCACCTCGGCGTTGATAATGGCTCCGAAAACTTTGCCAAAGATCGGAAGGAGACTAATAGGACGGTAATTAGCGGGGTCTGAGGGTTCGCCAGAATTCTGAAATATAGGAACTACACAGGAGGACTTCCAACGGGCAGGAAAACAGGAAGCAGATAGGCAGAGGTTATAGAGTTTAGAGAGGAGAGAAGAGAGTTCTGGGGCATATTTATTCAGTACTATGACTGGGATTCCGTCACCGCCGCTCGCTTTGTGTGTGTCAAGTTGTGCAATTATCTTGGCGACCAGCGAGGGTGTAATGTGGACTTTATTTAGTTGAGCCTTAGTTCTGGCTGGGAAGTCGGGTGTAGGTATTCTTAACGAGTCCAGAGTCGAATTGGTGGAGAATCTACGGGCAAAGCATTCAGCCTTGTCCGCTGGGGAGGTGAGAACTTCAAATTCATTGATTAGTGGGGGTATTGAAGACTTGCTCTTGTTGAACACGCCTTTGCAGAGTCGCCCGTAATCTTTGGAGCCAAACTTAGAGGATGCTATACGTTGCCTCATTCTGATAGCAAACGCCTTCTTAGCTTCGTTCAGTGCTTTTTTTTACACTTTTCCGTGCTGATGCGAAAAGGTGCCTGTTTTGGTTCGACGAGCAGCTTCGACAGAGCTGGAAGAAATGGTTCCGTGGGCAAGCGGGTGAGAACCGGTGGGACAAATTTGATTTTATTTGGAATTTCCTGGCCGGGATAAAAGCATCGATGCCAGCCTTAACCCAAGAGGAAACCTCTGAGGCACAGTCTTCGACAGGAAGTTCGAAGACGTTGTTCCAGGGGACGTCGCAGAGGAAGTCTCGGAACGAGTCCCAGTCTGCTCTCTGGTAGCAGTATGATATTCTGCTTGTCTGGTTTTCTTGGGTAGAGTTAGCGCGGATTGAGATGTTGACGGAGACTACGGCGTGGTCAGAGTTTCCGAGGGGGCAGAGTTGCCTGGTAGAGGAGGAGTCTGGAATGGAGGTAAAGCAAAGGCCGAGTAAATAGGGTTATTAGAGAAACGCGTGGGGAAGTCAGCACTTGCGTTAGAGCTTGGGTTATTGAATAATACATGGTACGGATCCCAGCAAGATCGGTGGCTGAGTTTTCAAGCCACTTGGTGTGGTGGGCGTTAAAATCGCAAACACAAATATATGGGCAGATGGGTGATATTAGTAGTGATGCTATCAAGTACCGTACAGTCAGAGGAGGAGAGGAGCGGTAGAGGAGGTAGACATCGCAAACCGAGCTTAGAAGTGAGAGACGGAAGCACATGAAGCAATGATCCAGGGATTCAAGTGATGTGACCCTGGCTAGAACGAGTTGTTCGCTGACATATACACCAAGCCCATGCATATGGATATTGAAGTCCTTCCTGAAGAGGGAAGGTAACCAGGAACGAACAGCTCCGAAGAGGGGATAGAAGGGTCAAGGTTAGTTTCATATAGCTAAGATATCTGGTGAGTTAGTTAGAAGGAATGATTCTACTCAATTAAAATTACTGCGAATACTTCGTATGTTTGTGAAGGAAACGCAGATAGGATTGGGCAATTTATGACTCGCTGGTTTAGTTTTGCTGTTTTGTTTGTTTAATTTCATGCTGGTTTAAGTTGTGGATAGATAGAGGTCTAGAGTAGGGTTAGATGGTCGTTAATTGCAGCAGGTGAAGGATGGTGAATTGCGCCGCCTGCAGCATAATGTGGCCTCGGGGTTGCCCATCGGAAATTCATGCAGAGACGCCCGTCCATGCGCGAAATGGCACTACAGGAACCCCGATATTATTCAACTTTTTATCAGAGCAGCCTCTCAAGAAGCTACGCAATAGTTCAGGCTCCTAACTACCAGTCGGAAGCAGCAACCAGGAAACTGCCAACACGGTACCCTCAGAATGAAGAGACGTTGCCGCCATACTCACCAACTGCAAAAAGCTTCCAGCCGAACCGCCATCAAGACCGAAAAAGAGAGAGATGAACCGGGAACCCCTTCTTAAACAAAAAACAAGGCGATCACCTCTACTCCTGTCGAAAAGAAGTGGGTGGAGTGTGAGCCCGGGCGATAGTAGGTAATATCTACTCCAATTAAAAAAAAAAGTAAAAGAGTGACTGAAGTTTTAACTTTAAGTTGAAACTAAATTTGATAATTAAAAACAATTTACACAATCATGGTCGCAGTGCATTACAACAGCGACTAGTAGAGAACTGAGGTTAGTAACAAAACAAGAACAAAAATTATACAAAAAAGATAAGAAGCAAAAGAAAAAAAGATTTAAAAAATACAGCAAAATAAGATCAGAGTAGCTAAAACTTAACAGTTGCAGGCTGACTGACAGAAAAAAGTTAAGAAAATTTCGAAAATTATCTTCATTTTGTTTTTCCCATTCAATTCTGGATAGTTTAAGCTGCCCCTAAGTAAGCAGTAACAGGGAGTAGTGTGAGGGGGGAACACCTCGAAGCCATGTGTCCAGTTAGCAAGGAAGAAAGAAAAAAAAAACAAACATGGCCGGTCTTTAACTACTCAGAATTCCTACATATAACCGAAACCCTGTATACCAAAACTAAATTTGATAATTAAGAACAGTTTACACAATCATAGTCGCAGGGCATTACAAGAGCGACTAGTAGAGAACTTAGGTTAGTAACAAAACAAGAACAAAAAATATACAAAAAAAGATAAGTATCAAAACAATAAAAAAAATAAAAAAATACAGCAAAATAAGATCAGACTAGCTAAAACTTACCAGTTGCGGGCTGACTGACAGAAAAAAGTTAAAATTTCGAAAATTATCTTAATATTTTTTTTTTTTATAGATGTTTCCTAATTTTCTATTGGCCGAAAAACATTTCGCATTGAGGTGTGAAATTTTACAAGTTTTGTTTTTGGATTCGCATTGCGTGTGCGCTAAGCAAAGTTTGTAATTCGAGTAAATTCGTTTTTTTCTAACAAAATCAATGCGTCAATGCTTAGCATTTGAATTTTTAAATTTACAACTTGTTTTCTTCACTATAGACCGTGAATCAGTTTCTGAACAATTGTTTCCTTGGTTAGTCGACTCAGAAAAAAAAATAAGAAAAATACCCATTGATGTCGAGAATGCAAAATGAATAACAGCTAGGCCTAAATACAGGACAGTTATA
>JBBBDQ010032672.1:2207500-2317500 GCA_037127315.1 Ascarosepion bandense
GATAGGTTTAAGAGAAAATATCGTGTTACCACCCGCAAAATAGAACTGAATCACATTTTAAATGATAATATTCAGTCAGTTAAGTGCCATACGTGATACACGCTTGGGCGATCATGTCTCAAAAGTGACATGACTGACTGGGCAGAAGATTATTCTGCAGTAGGTTACCATTGCTTTCTACGGTAGACTGGTTGCCGACCAAGGCTATAGAACCCAATCTGTCCTGCTATTTAACCCATAACTGGAAGGAAGAGACGGGTTAATACCTTTCCCAAGGGTATTTGCGCGTAAGTGAATACAATGGATTCAACTGGAATTCCAACTCGGCTCTCCGGTTTCTCGTTCCGAGCCGATATCCACTGTACCACAACGCACATCCAAATGATAATATTAGACGTGTCTTTATAAGGAAATATTTTCGGAATTTATTGACAGTGTAACTCGTTAAAATTTATAAGTGTTATAAAATCAATTTTTCTTTTCAGGGAAATTACTTTGTCGAATCCTGTAATTGTATTTGCTGTTCCTAGTATTGATGAGTGTGTGGGGTGGTTCTTTAATGTTTTGTATTCAAAGTAGTGTGGTAAATTAAAACATCGTAATGATGTTATTATTTTCTTTTCCAATTAGATGTGATGTATATTTTAGTTGTTTCTGATGTTAAACGTCCTCAATTGATGTCAAGAGATGCAATTTCTGTTGTTTTGAACAGATTTCATTTGTGATTCTGTAGCACCAGTCTACAAGAATTGAAGAGGGAGGACTTTGTTATGACATACACTATAGGCCATAATTATTAGGCAACCACATTTTTTTTTAATTATGTATTTCATACGATTTTGCGTATTTATTACCAAATGAATAATTCTAAATGGAACTAGAATGGTTCTTTTGTTATTATTACTTTAAAAAATTTTACAAGGCAGCCAGGAAGCCTTTGCTTTGGCCGGCCAATAAGAAGAGACTAGCATAGGGAAGAGAGCACAAAAACTGGACACCAGAACAGTTCATTTGGTGCACAAGTTATTGTGCAATATTAACAAAAGAACAATTCTATTTTCATTTAGAACTGTTCACTTGGTAATAAATACTAAAAAATAGTATGAAATACCTTTTTTTTAAAACTGGGGTGGCCTAATGATTATGGCCAGTAGTGTACATGTTCCATTCCCTCGGTGCGTTTTACAACCATCGATCCGAGAAGACGGTTTTATGCAACTGACAATTATATATATATATATATATATGTATTCTAAACGAATTTGACATGGACATCCTGCAAGGAACAACAATCTCGATCAGACGAAGGTGATAAAGAATAAAATTGAGAATTTTCAGGTCATGATTTGAGTTTGTAGTAATTTGCAGTGTTGGCCAGAGGGATCCCTACACAGCCTAGTTTCCGTTTAATATTTTTATTTCCTGTAATAAATGTGTTTTATTAATACATCGACATATTTGAATTCATGGTCATTAGCAAAATAAATAAATAAATAAATAAAACAATTAAAAAATGGAAAATGCAACATGAAGATCCAAAGACGCATTGGCATGGCCAAAGACGCATTTCAGAGGCTAACCCGAGTACTGAAAGACAGGAAAATATTATTAGAAACAAAGAAAAGAGTGCTGAATTGCTACGTGATATCTGTCTTTCTCTATGAAAGTGAATGCTGGACGATCAAGGAGAGGCTAGAGGCAGCAGAAATGTGGTTTTACAGAAAGGTGCTGAGGATACCATGGACAGAGCACGCGTTCAACGATGAGGTGTTGTAAAGAATGCAAGCGAGAAGAAAACTGATAATAAATATTAGGAAGAGTCAAATGTGGTTCCTGAGACACGGCCTGGAGAACTTGATACCCACAGTATCAAATTAAATGGAAGAGACAGGGGAAACCAGCGCTAGACGTACTAGGTCAGAGCAAATTGTTGAGAGAGCGAGGCTTGGAAGAGATACCAAGAGAACAGACAAGAGACAGAGCCAAGTGGAAGTCCATGATCGCTTACGCCCTGAAGGGACATGGTACATGAAGAAGAAGAATGTTTACTAGTTCCACATTTGGTAATAATTTCAGTGTTTATGCCAACCTGAATTTCATTCCAATTCCAAATCATAATTTCTGTTTTGGAAAGGTTTATTTTGTGTTTCATTTTTGGAACACCTGATAGACGCCTTTTTTTGTAAATATATATGTTAAAATTCTTTATATTGTATTAAATGTAGTTTACATTAAATACCTTTTTCGTAATGAAGTTTTTTTCATGACTACATTCAAGGTGTTGAATAACATTCTCGAATTAACGGATACCCTCCTTCATTAGTTCTTTGAAGTGAAAGTTTAGTTATAAAAAAATTATCAGCCCATAACTCTGTAGCTGTTTTTGTATCTAATTAAAATTTTCTGAGATGTTAATAAGATGATGTTCATATGCTGAAAATCTGAAAGAATACTGGGAAGATATTTTTATGATTCTCGTGCTAAAGAATACGAAAATAACGGCGTCTTTCTTTCTTCACAATTAAGGAAGAAGAACATCCTGTAAGAAAAGAGACCGAACATTTCAAAATCTGAACCGCCAAAATCTGCCTAATTAACCAGGCATAATAGATTTTTGTGAGGTGCTATCCCTGCTTTAGCGGAGTTAAACTTTTAGACTACTTTCATAAAGCGGAATATGAGATGGAATAGAACTTAATCTGGTCATTCCGGGGATCAAGCAATCCCCACAACACATGCAACAAAAACACGATGAAAATCAGCTACAAATGCACCGAGAACATGACAGCTATAATATAAAAGCACAACAGAATAACTATCAATAAACAACCAGAACAAATTAAACTAGGTGTAACTGCAGATTAAGGAATGCATGTCCCTTAAACGGTAATTGTTTACTAAACAACATAATATACCAAGCGACGGTAAAATAACCAGATAACGAGAAAAATATACATACTAGTAATTGAAATAAAGAAATTACGCAGACAAAACACCCTTCAAAAATAGTAAATACGAGAACAGCACAATGCTTTCTAAGTATATCTGAGAAATTAAAAACGAAACGCAAATCACACGAAAAGTATCATGGGAAATACGGAAAAGAACATCAACATACAACAACAAATCCAAAACCTGCAAACTTTGTTTGGAAGAAAAATAGCTATTATTACCTTACCAAACCAAAACAAATTACTAAGTAAACGATCTGAACTGATCTCAAAATGCCGACATGAAAACTGATATTTTACTATTTTACTTAAAAATCAAAAACTGAAAGGAATAAATAAAGAATAATTTAATCCAAGCAAATAATAAACAAATTAACAAACCACTGCCACCATAACAGCTATTAAAATAGATAAAATAGGATAAAAATTATATAAATAAATAAAATAACAAATCCAAATCAATAAAAATGAAAACCCGAAAAGAATAGATATAAAAGAAGGAGAGCTTGGAGAACCTGATACTCACTGGCCAGATAGAATGAAAAAGAGACAGAGGAAGGCAGCTGATAACATATTTGCAGGGCCTGATCAGGTGGATGACGGAACGGGGGTTGCAAGGTGTAACAGGAGAAAACTTAAGAACCACCAGGAATAGGGAGACGTGGAGAACCATGATTGCCTACGTCCTGAAGGGACATTGCACGTAGAAGAAGAAAAAATAAACCACTCACACCAAAATAACCGTTAGAAGGATTACCCACAATGCACCAGTGATCCGTATATATATATATAGCCGAGGGAAAACCCAACGCATGTGGCCTGAAGATTGCACCATGCATAGGGCAGTCTGTCGTCTCTGAGTGTTGACTTTAATGCTCACTCGTGTGTGTGTCTGTGAATACACACCATTAAGAGAAATATTTTTTTAGAAAACTGTGTAACCGATAATACGTAATCTGATTAAATATACAAATTTTTAAAATAAGCAACTGTTTATATTTTTCGGACTGTTGTCCTCATTTTTACTATTATATTCATGATGTTTCCGTCGTTGTACACTCAGGTCTTCTTCAGGTGATGTGTGTTGGAATTTGGGAACCAAAGCCTTTATGAGGGTAGATTGTTCTAATTACACGTATCATGATATTGAATATCTCAGTTTCAGTTAACCGCCTTGAGAACTCTCCAATTTTTGTCCTCTTCGTTGAGCACAGGGATTGAACACACAACTCTTTGGTGCAAGTCACATTTGGGATCAGTATGTGACAGTTAAGATATAAAAAGTTCACATATCAGAAATAAACACAGATGTAATAAAAGCTGTACTAAATTTTAATCAACTCCGTCACTGATAATCAGTGTGGCTTCAGTCAGTCAGTTAGATGCGATACGGGATACACTCTTGGACCATCTTGACTGACTATGCTAAAGATTATCTCGCAGTAGGTTGCCATTACTTTCTGTGGCAGACTGCTTGTTAGCCAAGGCTATATAACCCAATATGTCTTGTTGTTTAACCCAGAACTGGGGGGAAGAGACGGATTCATACCTTTCCCAAGGGTATTTGCACACAAGTGAATTTAAGGAATTTAAGAGAAATTCGAACTCGGCTTCCCGATTTCTCGTTCTGAACCGATATCCACTGCAACACAAGGCACATCCTGTGGCTTAAGTAACTAAAATGTAAAAAAAAAAAGAAACAATTGAGATTAAACAAAGTCAATATATACCTTATTTTCATAATGTCTTCAAGAGTTTTACTTTTAGTAATATTGAAAGTATTTTTCCACTAGAACTCACATTAATCATTTATAAGTCTACCATTTGTCCGTGCATAAAATTCCTGTTGCTAAATCTGATATGCTGCTTCTAGAAGATATCGAGAGATCTTTGATAAAAAACAAAAAAGTAAATAACAAAAAATAAACCAAAAAAACAAAAACAAAAAACTGAAAACAAAAAACAAAAAAAAACAAAAAATAACCAAAAAAAAAAACAAAAAAAAACAAAAAAAAAACAACAACAAAACAAAACAAAACAAAGAATCCTGAACATTTTTCACAACTTGGCATCTTGTTTTCAGTCACTTTCATATTGTCGAAAAGTTGCTTCGCTGTGACTTTGGTAAATTGTTTGATGGTAATTGTTCTGGTGCGTATTTCCATTATTTACATTTTTCGAACTTTTGTCCTCATCTTTGCTGTTGTATTAACGAGGTTTCGGCCGTTGTATGCTCTGATCGTCTTCAGGTTATTATTTGAATTTCGAACTGAAAGCCTTTATTTCGTTCGCCAGGATATATTGTTTTAGTCGTCATAAAACATGCCTCTTCCAGATGTCTCCGTGTCAGTTATCTATTTTTAACTCTACTCTGTAATTATTTTTTGTTCATCACTGATGTAGCTAATTCAATGAATCCAGCCAACGCTTTTATTTACTGGACCATGAGCTTTTACTGTAAATAAGCACAATACCTCATCTCAGAAATATAAGCAAATATGTTCTAACGAGCTTTCCTCTTTGGTAACTCGACGTCATGATTTTAAGCGTAGTGCTCGATTGGCGTTAGGAATGTTAAATTACCTAGTTTTAACACTTGGTCTCATGCTAAAGTTTTTTCTCGTCAACTACGATCATTAAATATTTAAATGAAATGCTAATCGTCTCCTTGAAGTATGTTTTATTTTACTCTCTGTAACTCATTGGATTTGCGTTGGGTTTTAAATATCAGCTCGCAAGAAGGAATCGGAGATGTAAGTACGATTTCCAGTCGAATTCGTTTCATTTACTTACGCTCAAATAATCTTAGTAAAGGTATAAATCCATTTCTTCTCCCTCCAGCCTTGGGTTGAATAGCAGGAAAGGTTAAGTTCTATAGCCTAGGTCGCCAACCAGCTATCGCGGAAATTAATGGCCACCTACTGCGGGGAATGAGTCATGATCGCCCAAGCGTGTATCACGTATGAAGATAAACTGACTGACTGAACTCCTTGGATCCTAGCATTAAAAAGAATCATTAAACAACCATTTAAGCAAGGTTTTTTGCATTGAATACTTTCCAACAATTTACTTAGAATAAATAAAAATTGTATTTATTTTTCAGAACGTAAACGCCGCTACCGAATGTGACAAAATGACGAGTTTTAAAGTGGGTTTAACGAGAATAATGTAGAAAATTTGGCTAAACTCTCGGCACTTTTTCTCTTGTACCGAGCAATAAACCCAGCCCTCTCCCCTGTCTAGAAAATACACTTTGGGGCTTTGGCTTAATATTTGATAAATCCTTTACAATATATACCAGGAAAATATAAATGAATTTCTAAACGTGTATCAGATGTGGTACAAAGCCGAATGTATGGGAGACCCAGTAAGAATTCTTCATTAATAATTAATTGCGAAACCAACTTGCTAACCATTACACCGACTGATATTTTAAGCGTACCTTCAGTCAGTCAGTTAAGTGCCATACGTGAAACACGCTTGGGCGATCATGTCTCGAAAGAGACATGACTAACTGGGCAGAAGATTATCCCGCAGAAGGTTGCCATTGCTTTCTGCGGTAGACTGGTTGCCAGCCAAGGCTATAGAACCCAATCTGTCCTGTTATTTGACTCATAGCTAGAGCAGGAAGAGATGTATTGTATTTTTAAGTAGTAATTACTGGGGGATTAGTTTATTACTTCATAATAATATAAAAGTGATCCCCCACTTTATGCCCAGTAAAAGCCTTAATCATGTTTACAACTATTATATTCGGTCAGTCAGTTAAGTGCCATACGTGATACACGCTTGGGCGATCATGTCTCGAAAGAGACATGACAGACTGAGCAGAAGATTATCCCGCAGTAGGTTGCCATTGCTTTCTGCGGTAGACTGGTTGCCAGCCAAGGCTATAGAACCCAATCTGTCCTGTTATTTAACCCATAATTGGAAGGAAGAGACGGATTAATACCTTTCCCAAGGGTATTTGTGCGTAAGTGAATGCAATGAATTCAACTGGAATTCGAACTAGGCTCCCCGATATCTCGTTCCGAGCCGATATCCACTGCACCACAACGCACATCTTTAGCGTACCTTAGATGTGGCAAATAACTTAAAGTGTGGGGCACCTTGTGAGGATAAATCTGATGACTCCGTCGTAAATGACGCAGGGCAAGAAGCTTGCTAATCACGTCGAAGTGCCCAAGGTAATGTACGAAGCGTTGTTTAAATGTAGCGTAAGGTTTAAAGTACGGAGCATCCAATGATGATTAGATCAATTACGACTAACTTGATAACCACTGCACGACGTTGAGGTGAATAAATAAATCATGTAACCACAAAAGGACTAAAAATAAATTACAAAAAAACTGAATGCATGGTCATCAGTAAAAAGAGCCAAATATACCAACTAAGGGCGGGAGATATTAAAATTAAAGACATGGGAAGTGTCCTAACAGAAGACAGAAAGTGCGACACTGAGATCCGAAGGAGTATTCACATGGCCAATGAGGAATTTCAAACGCTAAGCAGAATATTGAGAGTCAAGACAAATTTCATTGGAAACAATTAAAACAGTACTGGATTGTATGATGTCTGTCTTTCATACGGCAGTGAATATTGGACAATCTCAAAGATGAAAGAAATATTGCAGTAATTGAACTACAGAAGGATGCTGAGGATACCATAGTCCGAACGTGTAAGCAACGATGAGGTTCTGGTGAGGATGGGAACGAAAAGAAAACTTATACTTAACATCCAGAAAAGACAGCTGAAGTTTCTGCTTTCAAGAACACGCAAGACACTAATGGACATGAAGAAGCTCAGGAGAGGACACGAAAAACTAAATCGATTAAATAACCATAAACAGGATATTAAAAACGCAGCGGTTCAATGTAAAACTTATCCAAGTGCCAACTATGGAAGCGACCACTTCCCTGTCATCTGCAAACTAAGGGCAAAACTTCGGAAACTGATAAAGCCTAGTTCAGCACTCACACTGTAATACGACCAACTCGTTAATGACCTCAACCTTCAGGGAAAATACGCGGACAGCATAAAAACAAATACGAAGAATAAATTGGAAATGGAAACTCGAAAATGGACTCACTAAAGGAAGCGCTAGTGACATCAGCAAACAACATTTCTCCAAAAGGAAGTTAAATGTCAAAGAAAAACGAGTGAATGACTGAAGAGATATTTTTGATATGATGCAAAAGAGGCAGAACGATGCCAAGATGTGGAACGGAATACAGAAAACTACACAAGGGAATAAGGAGCAAATGCAGACAGGCTAAAAGGAAATGGCTTAACATCAAATGTGCAGAAAGAGATTGAGCACGACTAATAAATGTGACATGCATAAAGAAATAAGGGAACTAACAGACAAAGGACAGACTCCTCAACAGGATATATAAAAAATCCAAGGATAGAATGCTCATTAAAGAAAAAGAAAATAATCTAGCTACGAATAGATATATTAAGATCTCTTCCATGGCAAGAGAGAGCAACCGATAATACACAAAGATGCTAACAGAATGGAAATATTAAAATCCGAAGCGAAAGATGCAATCGCCAAACTGAATAGAAATAAAGTATCTGGGCCAGTCGGCATTGTAATAAAGATGTTGACAACCATACACTATTTTACCATAGAGAATATTTTGGAAATAATAAATGAAATCTGTAAAAGCAGTGAAATACCGGACGACCTAAGCAGATAAGTTTTCATAGCACTGCCTAAGAAGCCAAATGCAAACGAATGCGAACTCCAACGAACAGGATAACTGCCTATCACGTTGAATACACCGGTTCTCGCTCGATCACGGAATTTAAGCAACGTTGAGCTTGGTCAGTACTTCGATGGGTGACCGCTTGGGAATACCAGGTGCTGTAAGCGTTTAATGACGGATGTGCGTTGTGGTGCAGTGGATATCAGCTCGGAAAGAGAAATCGGTGAGCCGAGTTCGAATTCCAGTTAAATAGTCTGCATTCACTTAAGTACTGGTACCCTTTGGAAAAGTATTAATCCGTCCCTCCCCTCCAGTTATGAGTTAAATAACAATGGTAGAACTTGGGGACCCTGCCCTTAAAAACAAATGCCAATGAATCTTGATAAACAAAACAATAAAACAAATAAGCTAAATAAAACAAATCAAAATGGTTTTCAGCATTAAATGACGTAATGAAGGTTGATATGCTGTTTAAATGAACCAACCAACCATCCAACGAACAATCAGTTTAATAAGTCACATAACAAAATCCATCATCCGAATCCTGGGAAACAGAACACGAAGCAGAATCAGGCCAGAGATAGGACAAGAACAGTGCGGTTTCGTCAAAGACACTGGAACAAATGACGTGTCCCTGTGTTTCATAGACTACGCAAATTCGTTCGACAAATTACGCCACAAAGAGTTGACAGAAATGCTCAGCAACCTCGATATATTTAAAACTACTCTGAGGGCCCTAGAGGTCAGGTCAAGATACTTCATCGGTGGCCGCAGTCTCAAAAATGTAAGATACACAGATGATACAGGGCTGATGTCAGACACGGAAATGAAATTACAAGACATTCTAGAGAAGGCAGCAGTAGAAAGTAGAAAGAAAGGACTCCAGATAAACTACAAGAAAAATCAATGCATAGTCATCAGCAAAAAGATAATCTCAAAGTGCCAAATACAGGCGGGAAATATTCAAATAAAGCGGATACCGAAATTTAAATACATGAGAAATAATCTAACAAGACTGAAAGTGCGACACTGAGATCCAAAGGCGAATTGGCATGGTCAGTGATACATTCCAGAAGCTGAGTCGAGTATTTAAAGAGTATATAAGCAGAGTATTGCTATGTGATGTCTGTTCTTTAATATGGCAGTGAATGCTGCATAATTTTCTCAAAAATGAAGGAAACACCTAAAGCAATTGAAATGGGGTTCTACAGAAGAATGCTGCGTGTATCATGGGCCGTGAAGTTGAGCAATGAAAACATTTTTAAAATGATGGAAGCGAAAAGGAAGCTAATGCTGAACATCAAAAAAAGAGAGTTCAAGGTTTTGGGACATGTAATGAGAAAATAGGGATTGGAGAATCTAATACTCACATGTCTGACAGAGGGAAAGAGAAAGAAGGGAAAGCAGCGTGTAACA
Source organism: Ascarosepion bandense (assembly GCA_037127315.1). NCBI lineage: Eukaryota > Metazoa > Mollusca > Cephalopoda > Sepiida > Sepiidae > Ascarosepion > Ascarosepion bandense. The sequence continues at coordinate 2,217,579 of JBBBDQ010032672.1, forward strand.
TACTTGACGGGCCCCAGAAAGTGGATTAAAATACGAGGTTTGGGTGAGGTAACAGGAGAAAGCTTGCGAGAAGCCACCAGAGATAGGGAGAAGCGGAAGGCCATGATCGCCTACGTCCTTAAAGAAGACGGTACATAGAAGAATCACAACATAAGTTGGATTATTGAAGTGCATATTGATGGGTAAACATTTTTTTAACATCGGGTGCGGCATTATATTAACCTTTTATCAAATTAAATTTGTTACAGCTTAACAACTTTCAGAAATATTTGTGTTTGGATGTCAATTTGTCAATATCACAGCTATTGCGCTTAGAATACGTGCAAAACCCGACAACCAGAAATTTGCAAGAATTGGACTGATGAAAACCAAACAACGTAGACAGTTTGCAAGGCAACTGTTACATACATCCACATATGCGTTTTCGTCAATGTTATTTACTGGTTTTGACCAAATTGTGTTGGCAATAAACACACAACTGTGTTCACTTCAATGGTCTCATAACCAAAATAGTGCCATTAATTGTTAAAGATCTTTCAAACGTTAATCTTTATAGTTTCTTGTTTTGTAAAATAATACTCATGAACGGAGTCAACGCCAGCTAACTAACCCTCTTTGCGGTCTATGGAGAAAAGCTTGCCTTACCCAGGTCGACCTCTGCAAATATATGAACCTCTACTAGTGACATGTAAGGCATTTGTACACGTGATTAATACATGTTGTACATAGTTTTGAAGTGTGAAACTGAGTACAGTAACTCATAATTTCTTTCCTGCCTTTCGAAGTAACTACTTTAGCCGTTCTATGTGCATTCTGACAAAAATTAGGCTGCCAAAATTTTGTTTGAAAATATTTTCACAATAATCACTAATTTGCGGGTAGTGTAAAGATTATCAGCGTAAAAAGTCTTTTTTAATTTCAGGATTTGGCCGGGTCTGTTGCGTTTACTACATCACTAATACACTTGAAAATGGTATGAATCTCTTCCCACACTTTATCCTTTTATAGTATGTCCTACTTTGAAATGAGTAACCCATTTACAACATTCTATTGATCCTTTTTCTTCAAAATGAAAAGAATATATATTTACCAAAATTCACAAATGACCTTTATAATTTATTCAAAAATGCAACCATTATTATTTTCTTGCTTTACGCCTCGAAAAGAACTCACACAAAGAAGAAGAGTCTATCATATTGCGATGAGTCCCGAACATGCACTTATTCCTCATTTTGGTGCTTGGTTGTTTGCGTCTAAGTTCATACTGTGACTTACAGTGAGATAAAAATAACAAAGATGTTTATCCTTTCCAACAATTCGTCATCATCATAGTCACAGGTGAAGTACAGTGCCAAAAAATTAATAAAGAAATATTCTTGGATTAAAAATTTATAATTTCTTGGGATGAATTGATATTTGCGGTAACTTTAAATTATTTGGATGGGGAATTAACAGAAAAAGATCCCAGTATATCATTTGTTTCGCTTATTAACTGTCCATCTTAGTCATTTTATTTTCATCCACTCACCGATTCTCCACAGCGTCTCTTGTCATAAAGTGACTATTAAAATCTCTGAGCTGTTACATTTTTATTGTATGTAGATATTTACCCGACCTCCTCATCAAGGCAGGATGTGACAATATCGTTTTAATGCGGGCATCCGCATAAATATACTTACGCATATGGGCCAACGACAAAATTTATCAACCAGACCCCGCGACTACTATCTCTCTCTCACACACACACACAGGTATTATTGTGATCCAACCTCTTTACTACACCGATGATAGTTCTGCAGCAGGGTTGGGATCCCTGCGACTGAGCAACTCCTGTCTAAAATGAGGAGAAACATACCTTTACAGGAATGGGAGCGATAACTATGCCTCGGTAAACTATTATTAAAATGTTTAAATCTGTGCTAGATAAGTTTAGGTTTCCTTTTTTTCATAGTTCCCTTAAAACATTCTCATCAATCACATGTTATGTTTAGGGTATACTTCGCATTCTCTATAATATCAGAATCCGTTATTTTATGTCTTTACTTCGTCTGCGGGATCGTCTAACATTTTTGCAAGATTAAAATTTCAATAACAATTTTGACATTCTTTTCGCTTTCCTAAGGGCAATTTCCTATTTTATGATATTTGCTTAATTTCTGGAAGAAACTTTCTTTATTCCTATCCTATTCACGTTGCATAAAATACAAATATCCACAAATCAGTAGAGTTTGTCAAGCATCGCATTTCTAGATATTTTATTCCCGGGCATGACCAGGTTTCCCATACACCAGTCTTCATGTAATTGTCCAAGAAAGTGATGGAATTCAGTCGATCACGGCAAAGGCAAGCAGAAAGCGAAAATTCAATTGACATCTAAAAGAACTTAAGAATTACTTGGTGGATTAATAACAGCAGAAATCGATAATCCATTTGAGTCCAAATCACTTTAGAAGGCGCATGTTAAATCTCTGGTTACCTTTTCAATAAAGCATACTTAGTAGTGAGACAAACTATTTTACAAAAACCTGAATGTAAAACAAAGTCGGTAGATAAACAAACCTTCCCTTATCGGAAAAAGAAAATCAACTTCGTTTTTGTTTTTTAGCGATTGTACGCGTATTAAACACTCCATGGCTTTCAGTAGTTTAACTTTCTGATATTTTTTCAGTTGGTTTAAAAGAACAAAACATTAAAGTGATTAAATACGGCCGGGTTGCAGCATAAAATGTACAAAAAGTACATTTTTGTACAGTATTTTAGAATGAGCTATGTGAAGAAGAATAGAGAACGAGTATACAAAATATTATTTTCAGTTGTTGACACGCAGATAAAAGAAAAAGGGGTCATGTGTCACATTAAGTCGAACTCTGTACCCATATTCAACCGAGAAAGATTTTTCAATGATCTCTTGATATTTAAAAAATAGAAATATATGTATTTTTTAATCTATTCAAACCAAACAAGTGATAATACCACTGAAACGCAAACGGAAAGAGAATGAAAAATACGTTAGAAGAAATCAGATAACCAATCCTAAGGAAAAAAAAAATGGATAAAATTCTACTCCTGTTCAAAAGACTGACGAAGGCGTGAACCGGAAAGTTTGTTTTTTGTTTTTTTTTTCGAAATCAATATTTTTTCAACTACGGCAGCTTTTGAGAAAATTTAGGTTTTCTGCGACAATGATTATCGACTTAGGGTAATGATGAGCTAGGTTAGTATTGTTTACCAGTAAGTTCGATCTTCACTTAGACCCATACAAAATTCAATATTAATTAATACAACATATATATTAATATATCGAATGAATTGCTAAGTTTGTTGCTATGCTACAAAGGGTCATGCCGATCGAGCGAAGCTGAATTGTTCTTTATATGTGCAAATTTCTTCAAAGATTCTCGAAACATTAACATCTGATCAGTGGCGGAGTTGTTCAAATGCACTTTGGATCTAGCAACAGTTTCTCCTGATAAAGGTTCGAATCCTGCGTGAGTGTGCATATTTTCTTTAATAGAATTTTCTCGAATATTTAAGACCGATAGACGAAAATAAATAATATACTCTTCATTAAATGAACGGAGCATCTACTTAAATATGTGTATCCAATAAAAAAAAAGGATAATGTCTGTTGGGTTAATAAATAAAAGACCTCTCTCTTATATTGGCGTGTGTATACACTATTTATATACTACACGTTAAAATTTACCTTCTCTGAGTCCATGCGCCTATGGTAGTGGGTAGCGACTCCGACTGACACCAAATCGGTCGAGTTTCAATCCAGGCAAGAAGCAAGCGGATGTGTCTAGCCACACAGATGAGCCGTGATACAGCGAAACAGGTTTGCCTGTGAATGACTTATATATATATATATATATATATATATATATATATGTCTGTGTGTGTTATAATAGCGTACTGCAACTCAAAAGCTGACAAGTTTCGGTTTTCAATGCAACATTAAGGCCGAAACTTGATGGCTTTTGGTTTAAATAATGCTATTATTATAACAATAATTATAACTATATATCTATGAATGCTCTTCTGTTTTAAGTACTTTCATAAAAATTAAACATTAAACAGTGGGATATATATCCATTTGTTTAAAACCCTTATATATACACCAGAGTGCAAATTAATTGAAACAACTGCTTTAGTTGCCTTTCTTTTAACATACGATCAGTTTTAAATCCACAAGTGTTACAGGGTGTAATGGAGATTTTTTTCTTCTTCAGATTATGTCATTTGCAGCCGTGTGCGTTAATATGAATCTGTCTATGGGGTGTACGCTGAAATTTGTTTGGCCTTGGAAATTATTGCACCATCTGTGCTCCCATCAAATTTTTATGATGCTCAGACACTGTTTCGACTACCGAGTAATTGTACTACGCTCATTGTCAGCATTGGACGTTTCTCTAGAGACACGTACGATAATTGTAATGCTGCACGAACACACTGGCAAGCCTTACAGAGAGATCACGGATAATGTTGGTGTCAGTTTTTCAAATCTTAGTCGTGCCAGGTGAAGAAAAAATTGGATCCACCTGTCCAAAACGTAAAGGAAAATGCGGTCGGAAGAGGAAAACAAAAACAAACACCAAGAGACAACGTATACATGATCCGGGATTTCTGTGAAAGATCCAAGGAACATAGTATTTGCTCTGTTTCAATTAATCTGCAAAAGAATATATATGTAATTTTAAGCTATATAAGAGAAAGAACGTATGTAAATATAAAAACCTAAAGTAAACCTACACACATATGCACTCACACACATATATATATATGTATATATACATACACACTCACACTGGTGCCATCGTTAAATTGTCGCCAGGCTATATTTTTAATTGCGCACATGCGTTGTTTTTAATTTGTCGAGTACAAATTGGAGTAGGGTCAGTTAATCACCGTCTGTGAGAAAAATGTGCAATCACGCAATTCACTGCGCCAGAAATTTGGAAACAACATGCTGTACTGGTTGGCATTCGGGCCGGAGATCTAGCACAAGCACTTCAGAGTGTTTGGATGACAATTTGAGAACGGTGCAGAGGATTCTAAAAGAGTTGGATGACATATCCAGTCAACATTGCAATGTCAATACTTATCTATTAACCACTTGACTCTAGTTCTTTCACCACCCAGTATATCCTTTCCTTTTTCTCCACCTTTGCAACTGTCATCACACCTGTATTCCCATCCTTCTCTTGTTCCTTTCTAACTGGTTAATCTTCCTCTTCACTCTCTTCTACTTCATCTTTTTACTCTTATGTAGCCCCCTGCATTACCGCCTTGCTTGGCGTGATTAAAAAAAATAAGTGCTGATTGGAGTATTCACCAGTGATAGCTACGTTAAGCCTCCATTCATCTTACCACAGGGCCTCAGCCTGACGGAGGAAGTGCTCCTATGGGTCAAGAAAATAGCTGTTAGAAGACCCTGAACCTAGCAACAGAACTCTGCGTCATGCCAGAAAAGGAGGAGAATGTACTCAAGGCTATCAGTCAATTTCAGTGACCACATCACCCCTTAAATCCGGCCATTTAAATCCCTTGATTTTTCTTGTGAGTCATATTTGAGTGAGAGACCAACAAAGCACCCTGTAACAAGAAAAATGAACTGAAGGCAAGGACTATGGTAGCATCCATCGACTTAAACAAGGAGACCGTCTAGAAGAGATGCAGGAGATTACGAATTCGTCGGGAGGCCGTGGTGGATTTCAATATCGATTTTATAAAATAAATTTACTCGGTAGCATTTCAAGATATATTTTGTGCAATTTGGTAAATATATCTGCTAAAATGTGACGTCTAAGTTATTTTCATTTTTGCGTAATTTTGACAATTTATATCCTGTACAATATATATTTTCATAAATATACATCTTACTCCCCAATAATATCACGATTTTAATAAAAATTATGTTAAGATCCTCTATAACTGTGTTAGTAACATCAATAATTCTATATCCTAACATAACAGTGTTATATTAAACAGATACATAATCAACAAAATTGCCAAAAAAAAAAATGATCTGTCTCTTATGCCAATGTATGACTGATAATATTTTATTCCAAGCTAGCATCGGTAACGATGATAAATTTTATCTTGGTTCCACTTAAAATACTTTGAAATTTTCTTTCTACCATCATCTAATGACTTTAGGCAATATAAAATACTTAAACACAATTTGAAAATATTTCTGGCAATTAAAATTGGGGTAAAACTCACATGATTACGTGGGATATTGTAGCAAAATTCCACATCTTTTAATGGAAACTACGACAGATATAATTTATGTCTAGTTGAAATGTTAATTATATATATATATATATATATATATATATATATATATATATGTGTGTGTGTGTGTGTGTGTGTGTACGAGGGTCATACAATAAGGTGAATTTTTCGTTATGAGAACTTCTAATACAAATAGAAGCTTACTTTTATTTTTCAACGTGGTTTCCCATCTATGCACAAGCTTCCGTATTCCCTCAGCGTAAAATCTTTGGACTGATGTCTCAGCCCATGGCTCACAGCACTTTTGACTTCATCGTCACTTTCAAACTTCATGCCTCTCGTAAACACTTTCAAGGGAGCAAACAGGTGAAAGTCTGAAGGGGCCAGGTCTGGGCTGTAAGGGCGATGAGGGAGCAGTTCCCAGCCCAGCTCCTTAATGGTTTGCACCGTTTGGGCTGCTGTGTGAGGACTTGCAGCTGACCTTTGAGCAGGCAAGGTCATCATGGGCAATTTTATATGCTGTCACAACAGATAGGCTCAAGGTCCTTGCAATGTCATCCACAGTTACCCTTCTGTCAGACTGAATGAAATCATTGACTAATTCGATCAACTCAGGAGACCTCACTTCTGCAGGTATCCCAGGCCTGTCTTCATCCTCAACACTGCTCCGTCCTTCTTTAAGCAATTTAGCCCATTTGTAGGCAGTTCTTGGCTGAAACATGTGGCACCATACAGAGTTGACCTTCTCCTATAAATTTCAACTCATTTGCACCCTTCAGCAACCAAAACTTGATAAGTGAACTCTGTTCAATCCTTGAGCATGCTTCTTGGTCGGTCATCTTTGTTAATCTCCAAAAGGAAAATTAAATCCCTTTGAAAAAGAAGTAAAGGAAAAAAATTAAAAAAGTAAGCTTCTATCTGTATTAGAAGTCCTTATACCGAAAGATTCACCTTATTTATTGAATGACCTTTGTATATGTATACATGTTTGTGCACGTATGCATATAGTGAAGTGAATTCGCCGCTGCAGGCAATAATTCATGCAAAATTTTTCTGTCGATTTTACCGGATTTGTAAAGCTTAAGATGTTTATGAATTCACTCGTCTTCACCGGTGATTGTTGGCTTTCACTTGTTAGCCTATTGGCAAGTGTATATTACGGGTAATCAAAAATATATATAAAGCGATGGAAATGAAATCGATTTGAAGTAAATATGTCTTTTCAGACTAATCTTACCAATATTAATCATTAAATGTCTGTTGCAATATATATTTGCATGAAAAAAAAATGTAATCCACTTTAGATCAACAAAAAATACAGATGATACAGCGTGATTATGTGAAAACTTAACGACTGGAATATTAACGCATGTGTAGTCCCATCAGTCAGTCAGTTAAGTGACCTATGTGATACACTCATGGGCGATCATCTCTCGAAAGAGATATGATTGACTGACTAGAAGATTATCCCGCAGTAGGTTGCCATTGCTTTCTGCGGTAGACTCGTTACCAGCCAATGCTATAGAACCCAAACTGTCCTGTTATTTAACCCGAACTGGAGAGAGGAGACGGATTAATATCTTTCCCAAGGATATTTGCGCGTAAGTGAACCATAATATTAGTTAAGTGTCATACGTGATACACGCTTTGGGCGATCTTGTCTCGAAAGAGAGATGACTGACAAGGCAGAAGATTATCATTGCTTTTTGCGGTAGACTGGTTGCCAGCCAAGGCTATATAACCCACTCTGTTCTATTATTTAACCCATAACTGAAGGGAAGAAACGAATTAAAACCTTTCCCAAGGGTATTTCTGTATAAGTGAATGCAAGGAATTCAACTGGAATTCGAACTCGCCTCCCCTATTTGTCGTTCCTAGTCTATACTCACTGCACCACAGCACACATCTGAACTGTAATATACCGATCTGAAATATTCAGTATATAAGAAACTAGAACCTATAGTAGGAGTAAACCATTGACATACGAATACAAAATGAATTTTGTAAATATACAAAAAAAGAAAGGATTTTGCTTCTCACCGGACTTATCAAGTGAGGCTGTTATGAAAGAATTAGAAGTCCTAAGTTAGTTCATTAATGTCGACTACAATTTTAACTTAGATGACAGTCCTGATAAAAAATACAGAAAAGAATTAACAAAATCTCCTACGTCGTAAAAGAAAGAAAAAAGAAAGAACTAAACATTAATTGCAATACAGAATTCATGATTGTTAGCAAAAAGAGACAACACAACATGCGAATTCTTCTTCACGAGTCGTGTTCTTTCAGGATGTAGGTGATCATAGACTTCCATTTGGCTCTGTCTCTTGTTGCTCGCAATATTTCTCTTCTTGGGAAAATATTGAGAGTGACAAGAACACGCTCCCAAACCTCCGCCATTCATCTGCTCAAGCCTATCTCGTGCTTTTTTACCCTTATCTCTTTCCCTCTATCCGTCACGTGAGTATTAAATTCTCTAGGACCTCTTTCCTCATTACGTGTTCTAGGACTCATCTGTCTCTTCATGATTTTAAGTTTGCGTTTTCTTCTCGCTTGCATCCTCTCCAATATCTCATCGTTGTCCACGTACCCAGTCTATGGTATGCCCATCACCATTCTGTAAAACTACATTTCTGCTCCTTGAAGCCTCTACTTCATCATTGATGAGATCGTTCAACGTTCAATTCTATACGGGAGGAAAGCTATCACATAGCAATCCAGCACTCTTTTCTTTGTCTCCTATGAGATTTTTCTGTCTCTTTTGAAATGCGTCCTTGGCCATGCTAATGCGTCTTTTGATCTCTATATCATAATTTCCATCCACTGTCAAAACACTTCCCATGTATTTAAATTTCTTGTTTTATTCTAATTTCTCTGATCTGTAATTGGCATATTGGGGTCTTATTTTTGTTAATGACCATTCGTTCAGTCTTCTTGATTTTTATGCCACTTTTAGCTCAGTGTGGTTGCTTAGCCTCAATTAAGAACATGTTACATCAACGTGATCCAACTTATCCGACTAGACTTGCTTTTAGTTGCCATTAGTTGTAACAAGTCAGAGCGTATAAATCGAAGTCCAAAAATAAAAATCAGTATAGGATTTCGGTAACACTCGTATCTATGTACATATTTTCATCATCAGTACCCTGTCAATGCGAGATTAAGTCATATCTCAAACTGATACTTTATAGCCAATCCGTACTCCATAATAGTCAGTTAAATTGCCACTCAGTTGAGCGATCATGTCGCTTAAAAATCATGACAAGACAGATTTTTATCACAGTGAGTTGCCGTTAGTTTCTCAGGTAGATATGTTACCTATATATATATATATATAGCCTAGAGGTAGAATCGCCGACTGACGCCAATTCAGTCGGGTTTTAATCCTGGGTTAAAAGCAATTGGAGTCTAACCGTACTGATGAGCTGTGATGCAGCGAAACAGATCTGTCTGAGGATGACTATTTACGCTCTGGAAGAATGGTAGACTTTGAAAAACAGTAGCTACTCTGGCATGTACGCATCGCTCTTTCAGTAATGAATTAGATCACTCTAGCTATTGGGCGTGTATAATGATAATATACACGCTAAAAAGTCTGCCTCTTCTACCGAGCGCTAATAGCCCAGAGGTAGAATCGCCGACTGACGCCAATTCAGTCGGGTTTCAATCCTGGGTTAAAAGCAATCAAAGTCTAATCGTACCGATGAGCCGTGATACAGCGAAACAGATCTGTCTGCGGATGACTGACTATATATATATATATATATATATATATATATATATATATATATATATATATATATCCTAGTCTATCTTGCTATTAAATCAATAATTGATGTGGGGGAGAAGAGACGGATTCATACATTTTCCAAGGGTATTTTTGTGAAAGTGTATAAAACACAACCTGATTGCAGTTCGAATCCGACTTTCCGACATCTCCTTCTGATCAAATATCCATTACACGATAAAGCACATCCATAATAACGATAAAAGTTCGCAATAAGAGGCACATCCCGTGTAACATTTATGTAAGACACATTTAATGTCTGTCTATACTTCTGAGACGAAGTAGTATTTATTTATACGGACTATTATCCTCATATTTGTTGCCATATTAACAACGTTTCAGCCTTCTTCATATGCTTGGAATTTGGAACCGATCTCTTTAATTCGATCACTGGAGTGTATCGTTCTCGTTATCTCCCTTTAACTCAACTATCTTGTTCACTTCTATTGAACTCTCAAATCTCAGGGACGAGTCATTTGAACTAACGAACATTTTATAGACTGGAACATGTGTCCTTGAGCAGATCAGTATATGAGTTTTTGGTAATTATAAACCTAATGTCTCAGTAAGCTTTTTTTTACCAGATCTCATATTATAATCTTTGACACTAATGATATTCTCTAGGAGTCGGTATTACTGGTTTCTATACTGTATTCACTTCTATGCTTGGTTAGCTTAAAAGATTTTTGTGGCCTAGAATATGCGCTAATTCCTTAAGTTTCTTAATTTCTATGGTGTTCTCTATTATTTTAACTTCCTCCCTATTTCTCTCTATCTGTGGTCATCTACGCCTGATTTTTCTATTTCCACTGATCTTACAGCCTTGTTCTTGCATAAAAATGCATTGGTTAGATCCATTGACTTGACTTCACAAAGTTGTGAGTTTAGTACCATGCTACAGCAGTAGTGAACAAGTCACTGAGTTAAAGGGAGATAACTAAATGAAATTCGGAAGAGGCATGACACACCAAACGAAAATGATATACCACAATTCTTGAAATAAAGAGTTTGCTTCAAAATTCCAAGCACCTGAAGAAGGCTGGAGTGTACAACGGTCGAAACCTCGTGACTATAGCACTAAAGATGAGGAAAAGTGTCCGAACACTATAAATAATGTAAGCTCTAAGTAAGTATCATTTCTATTTTTTTCTAAATGTGTTTATAATATTGTACTAAGCAGTAGAATAATCAACTATATTCTGTGCATTAGTTATATTTTCTTACTGCAAATACACTACAAGACATTTTTTATTGTTCCATTTTCATTTTCATTACTCATTTTGAAGAAAGAGTAAATTATATTAAAAGTTTTGTACTGATTCTTTTATTTTATTTTGTTGTATGAAATTTTATAGCTGGTTATAAATTCAGGAGGATGTTCAACAATCGTTTAGTAAGGATTAACTTCATAGTAAAATTTCAATAATATAAAACCTTCGAGTTGGATCTCTCTCTCTCTCACACACACACACACACACGTGTGTGTGTGAGTATGTGTGTGTGTTGTGAAACCTTGTTTTCTATCATCTTCTGACAGATATACCTTTACGTGAGCATGTTTGTTTATTTAACTCTTTTGCTCGCGTTATCTCTTAAAATGAATCTTTATCCCCCGAAAAAACAACAATAATATTTAAAAGGTACGTACATGTGTTTACAATCGCACCCAAAAATTATCTTATTTAATCGTTTGTCTTGGGCGTGAACATAAAACGAAACAATTCCTGGTGCCAAAAGACAAAATCTACAAAGATGGTTTTATAATAACAGCATACATTTTCTTTCATATTTCTTTCAACATACATCTCTCATTAATGAATAGGCTTTTTCTGTGTACCTTCAAGGAAGTGGGAAATAATGGTTCTCAGCAACTTTCTATCCTTTTTAGCAATTAATAAGGTTTCTCTTTTCGTTATTTCTCCTAATCTCCATTCTGCGTTCCCTTTGCACAAGCTCGTTAGGTAGGTTATTTGCTGTTTCCCTCTTGTCTTCTGTATCACCTTTGGGTCTAAGTCTCCCCAAGCCCATTTCCCGCCCATTATGTACCCTATTAATTTGAATTGTCTCTTTCTGATCATAACTATAAGCGTCCTTTCTGTTTCCATTTTCCCTAAAACTTACTTCACTCATTAATTTATTCTCAGTATTCTTGTGTAGAACCAAGTTTCTATTGCCTTGAGTCTCTTCTTCAGCTGTGAAGAGATTGTCGAAAAATGAGTTGGGAAGAAATAGGATTGAACTTAAAGGTTAAATATTTGTACGAACGAAATTTTGCTGACAATATTTTACTAACATTAGAATGATTGCATAGATGACGAGAATTGATAAATAATGTAAATAGAAACTACTTCAAGTTAAGTTTCAAACGGAAAGAAGCACATATAATAAATCTAAAGTTTAGTTTAAATTTTCCGTCGAATTTAATTTAATCAAATTAGAAAAGATCCCCATACAAGATACAGTAATAAAAAGAAATTACGAAAATAAAAGAAAACGTTGTATAACGAAAAAGAAAATAATTTGATTAAGATATATATTAAAAGTCACCTTTTCAGGATACAGAATGCAGAAAATCGAATAACAAATGTATAATTTCAGTTCTGACTTATGCAGATGAAACATAAAAATTAGTGAAATCGTTTTTTCTTTTTCATCACTTCACCCCAGCCAAAGCAATAATCCTACTAAGGCTTAAGAGCTGACTGAGTGCATGTGAAAAAATGAATATTAATGAGAAAGAGTATGAGTTTTGTTTAACATATCAACCTCTGCTGGTTATTTAATGCCCAAAAGGTTAATTTTTAAGGTATTTTTTAAATGTTCGGTTATAATGAGACGGTTCATTTATTCAGATTTTAATGATTTTTTTTTTGTTTTTATTCTTTTTTTTTATTTTAGAAAACTTCAATTGACTTCTAGATTTGTATTCGAAAATGTTTTGCTGAGAATAATTGTTTTTCCTTCAAAAATGTGTTATGGTAATAATATTTCTTCAAAAACATAATTTTCTATAAAAGTCTATTTTCATACTTTCATAGTGTTTTGACCACAGTGTGGTGTTAAGTATTTGCCCATAGCTGGGACCCTAACAGGTGCTACCACTCTGGGTCAGGGTGAACCTAGGAACAACAGCAATTAAGAGGTGGTTCCATGCTCAACACAAGCTCCCATTCAAAGGCCTTGCTGCCGGATGCAGTTAAGGAGAAAGAACAATAATAGAATATAAGAAAAACTATTATTAATTAGTAGACAGAATATAGCGTTTGAAACCTTTGAAGGTTAAAGTTGAGCGGGAAGCATAAAAAAAACGGAAGAATGTTCTCAAATTTACAAATGCGATATATTATGCAAATCTGAAAGAAAATATTTCAACTCGAGCAACGCAATACATCCAGTAAGATACAAGATGGATTATGAATGTTAGGGAATGTGATAAAAACTACTATACAGGCGAGAGGACAAAGATAAACAAGAATTAAGACAGATGATAACGATTGAATTTCTGCCGTTCTAAGTTGACACGGAAACAAGAAAGTGGCAGAGAGTTAGTCAGGAGATAGAAGAAGCTGTTATCATAGAAATTACGGTTACATCGTGCCATTTCAACTTTAAATTCTGAGATATTGCCGCCAATCTAGTCATTCGGTTAAGAGCCATACGTGCTACACGCTTTGGGTGATCATATCACGAAAGAGAGATGACTGACTAGGCAGAAAATTATCACGCAGTAGGTTGCCATTGCTTTCTGCGGTAGACTGGTTGAAAGCCAAGGCTATAGAACCCAGTCTGTCCTATTAATTAACCCATAATTGGAGAGACAGAGTAAAATCTTTCCCAAGGGTATTTGTGCGTAAGTGAATACATGGAATTCAACAGGAATTCGAACTCGACTCCCCGATTTGTCGTTAGTACTGCGCTTAAATTTAAAGTCTGTGTAGCATAGAAAAATTAGCATGGACGTATATATAAAAATCAGACAGTTAAACTACGTTACAACGGTAAGAAAAAGACCGAGATGCCAGATCAGAACCAATAAAATTGCATATTTTTGAGATTTTATCAAGAATTTATAAATACATAGAAGAGTTCTTTTGTTATTATTGCTTTGCAAATCTTTACAAGGCAAAGAAGCAAAGATGAACTCGTAAATTTTCTTTATTATTTCATTGATGAAACTTCAATATAGATAATTATTAAATATTTATAAATTCATTTGATGCACATGTTATTGTGCAGTAGTAACAAAAGAACAATTATATTTTCATTTACAATTATTTACTTGGCAATAAGTACTAAAAAATAATGAAATTCATATTTTTTTTTACAACACTGGGGTTGCCTAATAATTAAGGCCGGTAGTGTATAGATACATACGTGCACATATTTATATATAGTTTGCGGAATTTGACCATTAAAAACACCAACTTGCCGAACAGAAAGTTTTCAAAATCTCTTCGAATTAGTGCTCCTGGGCGTGTGCCTCTTCCTCTCGCACACAAACCCATGAGATTTTGTGAAGAGACAAAAGGAGATATTGTTGAACGTACTCAAAACCAGGCTGTTTCTCTTATCGCATCCGAATATATAGAAATACAAAACAACATGCTCCATTTAAGTGAATGCATTTTCCTGTGCGCCTCGAATCTGATTATCAGTCAAATGTCGTCGAGAACAATTGCATTAGATTTTCACAATCAGTGCACGCAGGCCTCAGCGACTCAACAATCGATTTGTGCAGGAGGAAAAACATAGAAAAAAAATTCAACTGAAAAATTTCCTTTTTTTTATCTTATTACTTTTATCGACAAGGTCGGAATTCAGCAAATTTGATTACGTTATATTGTGATTCGCATTTTGTATTTTTTGGTTAGTTTGTTTAAAATTTTGTTTCTGCTTTCGCAATGGAGACACACAGTCACAAGACTGTCCATGTAGCCTGTGATTTTTTTAAATTTTCCATTTTAATTATTGTGATACATTAAAAGTATTTTTGTTTTAGGTACTTCTGTATGCTTGTTTTCTTTTTATTTAATTCATCATATCCAGATGAGATCTTTCAATGATCCTTGCTTCTTTGATGTTTTTTTTTTTTTTTAAATTGGTTTGATTTGTCTCTACTAGGGTCTATCAAATGTTTGTTTTTTACTTAGTTAAGGATTCCAAATTTAGATAAATTTCTATTTCTGGGAGGAATAATTGTTAATATATTATTTCGAATAAGGGCAATTCTTTTGATTGTTGTAAAAGCTATTACAGTGAAACCATCTCGGGCGAGACTCACTAGCCATCATCAAGTGTCTGTATAACTGCTATGATTGGTATCCATCTTTCAATGCATATTACCCCATACAAAAGAATAAAGCCACTATGACACAAGAGGTTACAGGGTGCGCAAGAATTAAGAACATGAATAATAATAATAAGTGGGAAGAGAAGAGAGTAATAAGTAGGACTGTAGACAGTGACAGATAGCTAGCTCAACTGTAAATTGATGAGATGTCGACGCCAGTCTAGTCAGTCAGTCAGTTAAGTGCCATACGTGATACACGCTTGGGCGATCATGTCTCTTTCGAGACATGACTGACTGGGCAGAATATTATCCCGCAGTAGGTTGTCGTTGCTTTCTGTGGTAGACTGGTTGCCCACCAATGCTATAGAACCCAATATGTCCTGTTATTTAACCCATAGCTGGAAGGAATAGACGGATTAATACATTTCCCAAGGGTATTTGCGTGTAAGTGAATGCAATGAATTCGGCTGGAATTTGAACTCGGCTCCCCGATTTCTCGTTCCGAGCTGAGATCCAATGCACCACAACGCACATCCAGTACTTGGCTTGAACTCAAAATATTTTCATAGCAAAGAGCTCACCCAAACAATTACTATGGAAGTATTTATCCAAGAGACAAAGTGAGACCACCATACGGCGGTGGGAAAGAGATTGAATCTGAGCCACTAGACCAGAACCAATGATATTGCTGAATTTTTCAATGTTTTAAAAATTATTTTTTTTTTGTTTATTGTTTCACCCCAAGCAAGGCGGTAACGCTACTGATGTACAGGGGAGGGGGATACATAAGAGTAAAAGTTTAAATAGGAGGAGAGTAAGGAGAAAGACAAACCAGTTAGAAAGAAGCAAGAGAAAAATGGGAATGCAGCTGTGATGACATTTGCAAAGGAAGAGAAAGGAAAAAAATATACAGGGTGATGTAGAAAGAACTAGAGTCAAGTGATTAAGAGATTGGTATTGACATTGCATTTAAATTCCTGGAGGTTGTAGCCGTCAGGAAATCAAAATTACGGAAGAGAGTTCCACAGGTGGGAAGTGTGAGCAAAGCTGATTGAGTAGTATTGTCGCCTGCATTTGGTTGATCTAACTGTGAATGGGCGGAAACCAGTTTCCACTAGTTGCACGAGTCAACTCTTCTGACAGGGGCATCAGTGTCTTAATTTCGTCGGAGCAGAAGTCATGAAAATATTTATAGAACAGACAGAAAAAAGTTACGTCCCGTCGGTGAGAAAGTGGCTGGAGCCGAGCAGCCAAGTCGGTGCCTATCACATTATCAAAGAACTCAAGGTAAATAGCAGGGGCACCGGAACAAATGTGTCTTGAATATTCTAAGCATGGGCGTAGCTTCTCTGTGATTTTCTATTATTATTTTCATGGTAATCTTTCTAATGAATTTTCTTTTGTACCTCGACGAGTTAAGTTTCCAAGCTGATAAGCTGTTATTGCGCATCCATCTTTCTTTTTTATTTCTTTATGGTATTTGATATCGATACCAGGAAATCAAAATTTGACTTACATCCATTCATTTTTCTTTCAGTCTACGGTTTCGCTTTAACAGGTAAAAACAATTGCTTTTTAGTCTTTCGTGCCAACGTCCAAAAAGTCTGAGCTCCAGGACTATGGATTAGTTTTAAAGCTTTCATTACACCCGAGCAACGCCGGGCTATACTGCTAATACATATAAAATGTATTCATTAATTCATAAACATTTACTTAATTATTAAATTATACAAACAAACACTAAGAAAACCCTTATGCGCTTTTTCATAAAATTCGAATGTATTAATTAGCTGATGTTTTGCTAACCATTTTAATAAACAATGTCAGTGTAAATAAACACTCTAATAAATAAAATTTTATATTATTCTATTGTCAATTCTCAAGAGCAAAGAACATGTATGAATTCATTTTAATATGATTAGATTTTATTAAAATCCTTTTTAAACAAACATTGCCGAAAAGGTGAAGATAGTTTAAATAATATAGGTGGCAAGAGAAAACTCGTCCTTTTAATAATCTGTTTTTCGGCGGGAACGAAAGTCAAAGTTTGTCGAAATTATTTTCTATTAAGAAAATTGTGAAGAGATTGAAATACGTTATAAATCTTAACTGCAATGCTAAGTGAGCCCGGCAGGCGAAGTATAACACCCCAGACAAACAGTACCAATTTCTGTCTGTGGTTCTACCGATGGGAATCGACATAATTATATTTTGCCATTTGAGAACGCTTATAGATGCTTTGCCTTTAATCCTTTCAGTTGTTAACAATAGTTGTCCGAATACAACATCTGATTTTATAGAAAGAACTAAAATACATTTCCAATTCCTGTAAATGCATATGGCTACAATCTTCGGATGCTGAGAGAGAGTTTATTGTCACTTTTCGTGAGATTTATCGCTCCAGATTCTTGTAATCATTTTTTGTCATTGCCCTTGATTTTGTTGCGTTTCAGAGGCGATTCATAGATGTAAATGTGTCTCATTAATATTTTTTCATGACCTTGTGATGCGTCAGACATCTTCATCTGACCAGTTATTTTCAAACACTTTACAACGTTCTCCGAGATTTGTGGAGCACTTCTCCGATCTTTCGTGTGACGAAGCCTGGATTATTTCTAATGATCATTTCAATTTGGCCAACATTAATGACTGCATGTCAACCGCAATTTTCCCGGTCTCCCAGATCAAAATTTGCATTTCTGAGCCGAGAAAACAACTTA
Source organism: Ascarosepion bandense (assembly GCA_037127315.1). Lineage (NCBI taxonomy): Eukaryota > Metazoa > Mollusca > Cephalopoda > Sepiida > Sepiidae > Ascarosepion > Ascarosepion bandense. The sequence continues at coordinate 2,235,613 of JBBBDQ010032672.1, forward strand.
AAATATCTCAGCCATAGCCGTGTTACTATAAACGGCTTTTATGTTTTTTTAATGTTTTATGCTTTTATGTTTTTTTAATGTTTTATGTGTTTTTTATGTTTTATGCTTTTTTATGTTTTTTTTATGTTTTATGTTATTTTTATGCTTTTATGTTTTTTTATGTTTTTTGCTCTTATTTATTTTTATGTTCTTATTTATTTTATGCTCTCATGTTTTGTTGTTTTATGCTCTTATGTTTTGTTATGTTCTATGCTCTTATGTTTTTTTTTACCGTTTATACAGAGTGTTTTATTTTTCCGAATCCAAATGACAAGCAACACATTTTTCCCCAATGCCACTTTTAACCTAAAGATATTCAAAATTTACCATCTTTTCAGGATCTGGCAACTTACTAAAACAATTTACTAAACATTGAAGAGTTCATTTTATAATTAATTCACAAACATTACTAACGGAATGAAAATAACACTTTACTTACGTACTTTTATGATGAACCAAGGATTAAAAAATAAATAAAATTATGAAAAAAATATATAAACAAAAAAAGTTAAATTAAGCATTTCATTTCGTTTAAAACTGAAATTTTTTATCTCTTTATTTCCTTTTCAAGTCATGAGAAAGTAATTCTCAAATAAAAAGAGGAAGAAGAAATGCCTGAACACAGCAGCGAAGATAGAAATTTGTAAGCTACAGGTTATCCTCCCACCTTAGCAGTCTGTCTACAGCAGTGATTAACAAATAACTTATAGAGTTAAATTAAAGAGAGATAACTACATGACATCTGAAAGTGGCATTGAACATGGAATTCTATGCTCTAGAATTGGAAGGAATGCAGTGATGGCACATACACTAACGGCCATAATTATTAGGCAACCATAGTTTCTTAAAAGAAATGATGTATTTCATACTATTTTTAGTATATATTGCCAAGTAGATAACCATTTTTATTTTCATTTAGAATTATCCACTTGGCAATAAATACTAAAAATAGTATGAAATACATAATTAAAAAAAACAAACTTGGGAGGCCTAATAATTATGGCCGGTAGTGTACTTTGAATCCATCATAAAAATTCAGGATGCGGATTTAGTAAATATTAAACATTTAAAATACCTCGGTGTATGAATCAGTTATAAAAAAAAATAGTGTACGAGATAAGTAAACTAAAAGTATAAGCTCTTCTACGGATAGTTCCTCATCAACACCACAAAATGCGAAAAAGCTAAAGCATTAAAATAAAAACTGAAGATATGTTCTTAAATAGCCTCGTAATATTCAGACCTTCATATCAAACTGGTTGACAAACACACAAATTACAGCTGTCTATAACCAATTTAGTCAGTCACTTTGTGCCATATATGATACACACTTTGGGCGATCATATCTCAAAAGAGACATAAGTAACTGGGCTGATGATTATCCCGCAGTAAGTTGCCATTGCTTTCTGCAGTAGACTGGTTGCCAGCCAAGGCTATAGAACCTAATCTGTCCTATTATTTAACTCATAACTGGAGGAAAGAGACGGGTTTATACCTTTCCCAAAGGTATTTGTGCGTAAGTGAACGCAACGAATTTAACTGGAATTAAAACTCGGCATGCGAATTGTCGTTCCGAGTCGATATCCACTGCACCATAACGCACATCCGCCTATAACCGTATTAATAGTTTAAAAAACAATTGCATCGAGCGAATGAAGCCCATAGATCTTAACGAATAACATCTTTGAGTAAATCTTGTGCCATGCGCTACAGAGTTTGTAGCATGCGTTAGGGTTAGGGTTAGGGTTAGGGTTGGGGTTAGGGTTAGGGTTAGGGTTAGGGTTGGGGTTAGGGTTAGGGTTAGGTATAAGGATGAGGTAGTATTTACATTATTTGCACTGTTTGGACTGTTGTACTCCTCTTTATTGGCATGTTTACGACATTTTGGCTGTTGTACGCTTCGGCCTTCTTCAGGTATTGAGAATTTCGAACCGAACTCCAGGACTTAGTGGATAAAAGCGTTGGTTAGATCCAGTGACTTGACTGAAAGCGTTATGAGTTCAATACCTGGCTACAGCAGCGTTGAACAAATAACTTAGAGGGTTGAGTTAAATGGAAATAACTACGTCACATCTGAAAGTGTAAACATGGAATGAAAATGATATAGCCCAGTGAGCGAAAAAAAGGGTTCGGTTCGAACTTTCTAGAATCTGAAGAAGGCAGGAGTGTACAACGGTCGAAACGTTGTAAGCATGACAAGAAAGATGAGAAAAAACAGTGTAAATAATATATCATTGATAGTGCGTTTATCTGAGGAAAATAATGAGAATGAAAATGTTGACGTTCCCCACTATTTCAAAGGGAAGTTTAAGAAATCTTCCATTAATACAGGAAATTGGAATAACAGTTATTAGAGCGGAAAAAAACTATTAAAGGTAAAATATTTTTAGGTAAATTCTTTTAAATTTCAACAGAACGTAACACTGACTTCTCAGTCAATGAATGCCAAATGTTTCCTCATAAGAAAATTGTTAATATTATCGTTACCATTAAAAACCTCCTAAGAAATTCTGTTTCAACCTAACTGAATTTATACCCCCCTCATCTATCACCCTGATTGAAAGCAAATGAAGATAACAGGTCCTAGGTTACGATTCTTATCCTATAAAACACAAGGGACTGAAATTTTAAAGAAAATATCTTGTCCCCATTTTGACGACTAATGCACTCTCAAATTTTAGAAATCATAACACCCGCGAAGCACTTTTAAACAGAAATCTCTCCTTATGTTCTGTTTAAGATTGGCTTAAGGTTTCTTGTAATGTATTCTCATTTTCTTTCACTCTCAATGACACCTTCAGTCTGAGTGGCTTTAGCGTCTTGCATGAGGTAAATTGATTAATAAATGAAAGTAATTCATCTAAAACTCATACCCACACGGCTAGATCTGCAAAATCCATCCTCGTTTAAGCGATCTTGTGTCGAAATGACATTTTCCACCCGAGTGCACCCACTTACTTGTTACATCAATAGAGCTGAATCAGCCGCATTATCTACGTATTTCTTTGTTGAGAAAAGCGCTTCTTTCTGAAAATTTATTTCCAAGAATTGTCACTTTCTAGAACAGAAACCCACGTACTTGCTTCACTATAATCGTAACCTCGTCAACCGAGGTTCAGTCGTTTTCCTCCACAATCCTCAATCTTCACTCCCTACTTCCTCTTATGTTCATATCACGAACCTCATGGTCTTTCTATTGGGTCAATATTAGTATAGAATTTATTCATTTCGGAGATTAATTTATTGATTCTATTCTATATCCATGCTTAGTCGGATGTGCGTTGTGGTACAGTGGATATCGGCTCGAAACGAGAAATCGGTGGAGCCGAGTTCGAATTCCAGTTAAATTCATTGCATTCACTTTCGCGCAAATATCCTTGGGAAAGGTATTAATCCGTCTCTTCCCTCCAGTCATGGGTTAAATAATAGAACAGATTGGGTTCTATAGCCTTGGCTGGGAATCAGTCTACCGCAGAAAGTAATGGCAACCTACTGCGGGATAATCATCTACCCAGTCAGTCATGTGTCGAAAGAGACATGATCGCCCAAGCGTGTATCACGCATGACACTTAACTGACTGACTGATATCCATGCTTAGAATATTACTGGCACACTTGTTCAGTTGCTCATCGAGATCTTTTATATAAAAAAAAAATCAGTTATTATAGATTCAGATCTGGGATTTTGGTTTCAGTCAATCCCTCCTCCACTACACATCTGTGTATTATCTCAATGCTTTCATGGCAATTGTTCGGACGAGATCTTTGCTACGGTACCTAGATATTTTTTCTAATTTAAGCACAGTTTTAGATAAATGTAGAGATCTCATCAAATCACTGTTAATTGGTTGGATACAACTGTAAATCTAAGGCTAACATTCCTACTTCTCGGATTTCTCTCTTGTAAGACTCCCTTCCGGCTCTATGCTTTCTAGCCAACTTTAATCTTCAAAAATCTAAATTAAATATCAATCGCTATCTACTCTACTCCTGACTACGATATTATCTTTCTGCATATTATTAATATTTCTGTTCCTAATTTTTTAACAACCTGTAATCCCTTGTAACATTGTGGCTTTATTGCCTTTTATGGAGGTTAACGATTAAAAAAAAAATATATATATATATATATATATATATAGAAAAAAGGCGCGAATTCTTAGCAATCAGAAGCAAAGGCCATTTTAAATTATCTGTTGATGACAAAATCCAGCACAGACAAATATTCGGTGACTTGAGAAAGGAAATGAAATTGTGACAAGCTACCGCGCGAGTCCAGAAAGTATTCGTTAATGGTTTTGATCGATGAATATTTTTTCTTTTAGCGGCTTATTTGACGCGCTCAAAGAAAAAAACGAACCCTGTCATCAACAGCAGTAAACATTGCACGCACAAAATATCTTTGTTCTGTGCTGTTGTCAGGACAACAGGTTGATGAAGACGAAACTATATTATTCTTCAGAAATTGCCCATTTTTAAAGATCGCGTGTTAAAACTACACCCTGAAGCTCTTGCATTCAGCGGAAAAATTACCATACACTTTTTACGCTTCGCACTCAAAGCAATGGTAAAGGCAGCTGAAAATAAGTGAGGAAAATTCAACTCTTCGTCTTCACTCAATAAAAGAAAAGTTAATTGTCAACGATTTTATTAAGGGACTCGACTGGCTTCATACAATTATGAATTGGCGACCGATTCTTTGAAATAACTGTATTACCCTCTGATACAAGAGGCCAGTGCTTATGCCTATAGCCCTGTAGTTTTTTCTATTTTCTAGCTATCCTTCCTCTAATACACACATAAAAGTTACTTCTGTAAAAAAGTGGGCTCGTACCGTTAAAAATGACGCAATATATTTATAACAATTAGTCCATTAAGTGCCATATGTGATATATACTTTGGGCGATCATGTCTCGAAAGAGACATCACTGACTGGGCATAATATTATCCCGCAGTAGGTTGCTATTGCTTTCTGCTGTAGATTGGTTGCTAGCCAAGGCTATAGAACCCAATCTGTTCTATTATTTTACCCATAACAGACGGGAAGAGACGGATTAATACCTTCGAAATGGTATTTGTGCGTAATTGAATGCAGGAAATTTAACTCGAATTCGAACTCGGCAACCTGATTTGTCGCTCCCAGTCGAAACATACTGCACTACAATGCCGACGAAATTGATTTATTTACTATTGATTATCTCATATTAAGGCATAAGAAAAAAAAAGCATAAGAAAATGATCTATTTATTAATGGTTATTAAGCAATATTTATTTTAACAATATAAATTTACTTACTCTGTCTAAAATAAAATGAAAAAAAAAATTTAATTTTCTTTCAAATGTCTGAAAGAGACAATTTAAGTAAATTTACATTGTTGAAATAAATTTTGATTTATAACCGTCTATGTGTTGGGTTTTTCTCTCAATATTTTATAATTGTCTAGACAGATAAAAATAGGGAGCTCGATGGATACTCATTAATAATTTGTATTAATTGGATATAATCTTTTGGATTATCCTCTCTGTCTTTTCGGCTGTGGCATTCTCTCTCTCTCTTATATATATATATATATATATATATATATATGCATATATAAGTGACTCTTTATTATAGACTGTGTGTGTGTGTGTGCGTGCGTGCGTGTGGTACGTATATATATATATATATATATATATATATATATATATATATATATAATTTTTTTTTACTATTGATTTTTTTTTAAAAATCATTTCACCCCAACCAAGGCATTCCACTGCCACTATTGCGCAGAGGGTTACATAGGGAAAGGTGATGAGAGTGTGATTAGATATTGGAAATGTCAGAAGGAGGGTGATAGACGAGTAAGGATGTACGTAGGAAGAGTGTTTGAGAGAATGGGTGCGAGTTAGTGTGTTAGGAGGTGTCTATTGACCTTACATTTAAACTCCTGGAGATTGTAGCTGTCGGGGAAGCAAGCATGTGGAAGGGAATTCCACAGGCGAAAGTTGGAGTAGAAATTGCGGTTATATTTTATCAGTTTTACTGTAAAAGGGTGGGACCTAGTTGCTAATCTAGTATCTCGTGCAAATACGTACCTAGGGGGCACCAGTGATCTAAGTTCATTGGAGCAGAAGCCGTGAAAGTATTTATAGAAGAGGCACAGGGAAGCCACGTCACGCCGCTGAGAGAGTGACTGCAGCCGGTCTGCCAAGTCGGTATCGATCACATTACAGAATGAACCGGACAAAAAGAGATCACGCGATAAGTGAACTGACCAAATAAACTGAAATTTCTGACGAAGAAAATCTCTAAGAACAAAAAATTAAGCACACAATTCAGTTAAATGTCATACGTGATACACGCTTGGGCGATCATGTCTCTAAAGAGACATGACTGACTGGGCAGAAGATTAACCCGCAGTAGGTTGCCATTGCTTTCTGCGTAGACTGGTTGCCAGCCAAGTCTATAGAACCCAACCTGTCCTGTTATTTAACCTATAACTGGGGGAAGAGATGGATTAATGCCTTTCCCAAGCGTATTTGCGCGTAAGAAAGAAAAAGAAACATAAAAATAAAAAAGATCGAAAAGACAACGTACCAAAATATGCATCAAAAACGTTAAAAAATCAAAGCGAAAAAAAAGAGATAAAAATAGGATAAACAAACATCACAGAAAATTAAAGACAGGAAACGATTCATAAAATAAAAGCCATAAAAAAATCAACAAAAAAAAATGTTTAAATTGCCAATCTTCAGTTGAAATGGTCCAACCATAGATAAGAGTCACTATCTCACTTTTAACAAGAAAATTATTTAGCGAAGTGCTCTGAAAAGATATACCAAGACGTTCCCTGATGTGTGCTGTCAATAGCGTGTAGTCAGAGGCAGCTTACTGAGATCAAGAAGTAAAATAAAACGACCTTGTGTTCTACATTAGATACCGTGGGAATCTAATCCACTGACTAGCTTCCAGTTTGGCTGGCTTTTCATTTTCCCACTTTCACTTGCAACAGAACAGATAAGCCAAAAGGAGACGGTTTGATGTATTGGAAGCGGGATAACTTTTTCTTCGCTTGTGCGGCCCAACCACATCCGAAAATTCATAGTCCATGAATTATATTTCAAATTCTAAAGTGCACACACTGGTTTCAGTTTCCAGATAAGATTTCCGTCTTATGTTCGAATCGGTTTTAATTTCTATTTTCGTTCCAGTTGCTATTAGAATTTAAACTGGTGATTTAATTTTTCTAATTAAAAAAAAAATGTAAAAAGAGAAAAGTAAACACGAAACATATATATATATATATATGATACAAAAAAAAGAGGATATACTTCTGTCCTGGAGAATTAATTACCGATGAGCAGCAGACAGTGAGAAAATGAATTTAATATATTTTATATTTGAATCCTTTTAAAGTAATTAATCGTTGTATGTAAAAGCATCGTCTGCTTCTGTGTAAAACTAAGTCAAGTATGTTAAAACATTTTACTGCATAAAGATTCTATGCATGAAGAGTTTCTCAAGTGAAATAAGATTCAAATTCGAGTATATTGGATTTCTCGGAAGAATATATTGGGAATAGAAAATAAATTAAGTTTTATTACGAATATGAAACAAGGGAAAGTAGTGAGTGATACAAAGAGATGAAAAGATAAAAACAGATTAAGAACAAATGATAGACAAATACAATTTTAAAAGTTCAAAAGCTAATAATAAAAGAATAAAGGAAAAAGAAAGTGGACAGAAAGGAAAGAGAGAAAGGCAAAAGGATAGAGAAAGAGAGAAATAAAATAGGCAGTGAGGGGAGAGATAAAGGGAAAAAGAGAGAAAGAAAAAGGGAAACGGGAAAAGAGAAAGAAAGGAAAAAAGAGAAGACACTGGAAAAGAGACAATGAGAAAAGAGTTTGAAAAAAGAGAGCGAGAAAAGAGAGAGAATGAAACCGAGCAAAACCAGAGAAAATGAAAAAGAGAGAAAAACCAGAGAAAATAAAAAGAGAAAATGAGAGAAAAAGAGAAAATGAAAAAGAGAGAAAAACCAGGGAAAATGAAAAAGAGAGAGGGAAAATGAAAAAGAGAGAAAAACCAGGGAAAATGAGAGAAAAACCAGGGAAAATGAGAGAAAAACCAGGGAAAATGAAAAAGAGAGAAAAACCAGGGAAAATGAAAAAGAGAGAAAAACCAGGGAAAATGAAAAAGAGAGAAAAACCAGGGAAAATGAAAAAGAGAGAAAAACCAGGGAAAATGAAAAAAAGAGAAAAACCAGGGAAAATGAAAAAAAGAGAAAAACCAGGGAAAATGAAAAAGAGAGAAAAACCAGGGAAAATGAAAAAGAGAGAAAAACCAGGGAAAATGAAAAAGAGAGAAAAACCAGAGAAAATGAAAAATAGAGAAAAACCAGAGAAAATGAAAAATAGAGAAAAACCAGAGAAAATGAAAAATAGAGAAAAACCAGAGAAAATGAAAAATAGAGAAAAACCAGAGAAAATGAAAAATAGAGAAAAACCAGAGAAAATGAAAAAAATAGAAAAACCAGAGAAAATGACAAAAAAAGAGAAAAACCACAGTGAATGACAAAAAAGAGAAAAAACCAGAGTGAATGAAAAAAAAGAGAAAAAACCAGAGTGAATGAAAAAAAAGAGAAAAAAACCAGAGTGAATGAAAAAAAAGAGAAAAAACCAGAGAGAATGAAAAAAAGAAAAGAACAGAGAGAAAAGAAAAGAACAGAGATAATGAAAAAAAGAGCAAAACAAAAGAAACAGTGAGAAAGAGAAGCAGAGATAAAAGAAGCAGAGAGAAGCAGAGATGAAAGAAACAGAGAGAAGCAGAGATAAAAAGAAACAGAGAGAAGCAGAGATAAAAAGAAACAGAGAGAAGCAGAGATAAAAGAAACAGAGAGAAGCAGAGAGTAAGAAACAGAGAGAAGCAGAGATAAAAAGAAACAGAGAGAAGCAGAGATAAAAGAAACAGAGAGAAGCAGAGATAAAAGAAACAGAGAGAAGCAGAGATAAAAAGAAACAGAGAGAAGCAGAGATAAAAGAAACAGAGAGAAGCAGAGATAAAAGAAACAGAGAGAAGCAGAGATAAAAGAAACAGAGAGAAGCAGAGAGAAAGAAGCAGAGAGAAGCAGAGATGAAAGAAGCAGAGAGAAGCAGAGAAAGAAGCAGAGAGAAAAGAAACAGAGAGAAAGAAACAGAGAGAAAGAAACAGAGAGAAAAGAAACAGAGAGAAGCAGAGAGAAAGAGACAGAGAGAAAAGAGAGAAAAGAGACAGAGAGAAAAGAGAGAAAAGAGACAGAGAGAAAAGAGAGAAAAGAGACAGAGAGAAAAGAGAGAAAAAGAGAGAAAAGACAGAATAGAGACAGAGAGAAAAAGAGAGAAAGACAGAATAGAGACAGAGAAAAGACAGAATAGAGACAGAGAGAAAGACAGACAGAGACAGAGAGAGAAAAGACAGAATAGAGACAGAGAAAGACAGAATAGAGACAGAGAGAAAAGACAGAATAGAGACAGAGAGAGAAAAGACAGACAGAGACAGAGAGAAAAAGACAGAATAGAGACAGAGAGAAAAGACAGAATAGAGACAGAGAGAAAAGACAGAATAGAGACAGAGAAAAAAGACAGAATAGAGACAGAGAGAAAAAGACAGAATAGAGACAGAAGAGAAAGACAGAAATAGAGATGGAGAGAAAAGACAGAATAGAGACAGAGAGAAAAGACAGAATAGAGACAGAGAGAAAAAGACACAGACAGAGAGAAAGACAGAATAGAGACAGAGAGAAAGACAGAGAGAAAAGACAGACAGAGACAGAGAGAAAAAGACAGACAGAGACAGAGAGAAAAGAAAGAACAGAGACAGAGAGAAAAGACAGAATAGACAGAGAGAAAGACAGAATAGAGACAGAGAGAAAAGACAGAATAGAGACAGAGAGAAAAAGACAGAATAGAGACAGAGAGAAAAGACAGAATAGAGACAGAGAGAAAGACAGAATAGAGACAGAGAGAAAGACAGAAAAGAGACAGAGAGAAAGACAGAAAAAGAGACAGAGAGAGAAAAGACAGAAAAGAGACAGAGAGAGAAAGACAGAAAAGAGACAGAGAGAAAGAGACAGAAAAGAGACAGAGAGAAAAGACAGAAAAGAGACAGAGAGAAAAAGACAGAAAAGAGACAGAGAGAAAGACAGAAAAGAGACAGAGAGAAAAAGACAGAAAAGAGACAGAGAGAAAAGACAGAAAAGAGACAGAGAGAAAAGACAGAAAAGAGACAGAGAGAAAAGACAGAAAAGAGACAGAGAGAAAAGACAGAAAAGAGACAGAGAGAAAGACAGAAAAGAGACAGAGAGAAAAAGACAGAAAGAGACAGAGAGAAAAGACAGAAAGAGACAGAGAGAAAAGAATAGAAAAGAGACAGAGAGAAAAGACAGAAAAGAGACGAAGAGAAAAGACAGAAAAGAGACGGAGAGAAAAGACAGAAAGAGACGGAGAGAAAAGAGTAAAGAAACGGGGAGAAAGAGAAAACAAACGGGGAGAAAGAGAAAACAAACGGGGAGAAAGAGAAAACAAACGGGGAGAAAGAGAAAACAAACGGGGAGAAAGAGAAAACAAACGGGGAGAAAGAGAAAACAAACGGGGAGAAAGAGAAAACAAACGGGGAGAAAGAGAAAACAAACGGGGAGAAAGAGAAAACAAACGGGGAGAAAGAGAAAACAAACGGGGAGAAAGAGAAAACAAACGGGGAGAAAGAGAAAACAAACGGGGAGAAAGAGAAAACAAACGGGGAGAAAGAGAAAACAAACGGGGAGAAAGAGAAAACAAACGGGGAGAAAGAGAAAAGAGAGAAGAAACAGGGTGAACTAAATTGTAATCTAGAAAGTATGGCTGTCATTAAAAAAGACACTGGAAACCTCAAAATCAAGCCAATTTTGAAAGTCGCACTAAAATGTGTAAAACAATCACTTTATGGGTAAATAATTAAAAAATGCACACACACTCTCTCATAATATATATATATATAAAGGGATTATGTCTATATTCGTGTCGAAAAACCTTCCACGAACCTACGAAGAAGAGAAAAAACAGTTTTAAAAAAGAGCCAAGTACACGAACATCAGTCAAAAGGGTTCGGACCGAGTCAGCACGTCGCACAAAGAAAAACCCCGATACGAGTAATCAACTAACAAAAAGCGTTCAATACTTAGGTAGAGCGGAATAAATAAAGAATATGTAGTGAGCCAGACAGAACTACCTAGGTTTCACTTAAACGAATCGTCAGGGAAAGCTGGCCCCCAGTTTTCCCAGACGATCAGTTTAGGTGAAACCTGGGTAGGTCTGTCTGGCTCACTAGGTATTCTTTCTATAACTCTGCCTACTTCCACCGAACGCCCAGGGGTAGAGTCACCGACTGACGCCATTTCGGACGGGTTTCAATCCTGGGTAAAAAAGCAATCGGAGTCTAACCGTACTGATGAGCTGTGATACGGCGAAACAGATCTGTCTGCGGATGACTATATATATATATATATATATAGATGATACAATATAATTTTGAGGTGAGATATATTTGAAAGTTAAAGTGACAAATATCTGGGATAGAGGGTATGTAAATATAAAAGGTGACAAATGGTGACAGTCTGTTTCATGCTAAACGCAGTCGTCATACAGTGACATCTGACATGGTTTGATAATTGCGTTTAACATGAAATCGATTGTCACCTCTGAGTGCTGTCTTTAATTTCCAATTATAGAATCTGCAAGACTATTGAAAAAAAAAATAAATACAAAAAACAGTATATCAAATGCAGAGATTTGTCAAATAATGTTTCTACAATGCAAAAATGTGTAGATTGAGGAGACTCCCCGTGATCTAAAAACTCGTTTCTACGAACACAAAAGAGACTAGCATTCGGACAAACGGTTCGATTTTCTTCTATAAGATCAAAAGGAAATGGATCATAACTTATTTTTCTAATGCTAGCAAAATTAAGAACATAAGTTTTTTTAAGAAGAAAATATTTTGAAAATATTAATAGCATTACTTCTAACTATAACCATTCACTTAAAACATGACATCACTTCACCATTTTTCTACAAATCATGAATCCAAATTATATCCCCAAATCATCTACATGCCTTGTCCTTTCACATCTCCCTAACTTAGTGGCACTTAGCACGCTTTCTCCTGTTACATCGCACAAACCCCGCTCTGCCATCCGTCTCCTCAGGCCTGTCGAGCATGTTACACACTGCTTTCCCTTGTCTCTCTTTCCCTCTATCTGACATGTGAGTATCAGATCCTCCAAGCCCTCCTCTCTCATGCTCAGTATTAATATCCGTTTCGTTTCCGTCCCTTCCAAAACCTCACCATTGCTCACGTGCTCGATCCATGATATCTGCAGCATATCTGACAATAGATATAAATAAATAACAATACTGCCATATATTATTCTAAATAATTCATAACATTATAATACTGTTTTCTACATGCATTATATTTTATATGACATAAAATAATAATGACCCTAGTTCTTTCCTCACCACCCTGTATATCCTTTCCTTTCTCTTCACCTCTGCAGCTGCCATCACACGTGTGTTTCCTCCCATCTCTTGCTCCTTCCTAAATGGTTTATCCTTCTCTTCACACTCTTCTATTTGGTGGTTTTACTCTTATGTTGCCCCCTGCAGATCAGTAGCGTTACCGCTCTTGCTCTGGGTGATATGATTAAAAAAAATACTGTTTTAATCTATAAATAATGTTCTAGATATTAGTAATTATAAATTCAGTGTATGACATATATATATATATATATATGTGTGTGTGTGTGTGTGTGTGTGTGTAACTTCCGAATATTTTCCCCAATAATTCGATATCCATAATATTCTATACTTTACATGAATAACATTGTACTAACAATCATTAATTTAATATAATACAAATAAAAAATATTACTTCCAATACATCGAAATTAAATATTTCTGAATATCATTTTTATTATTTCTTCCTATTACTTAAATACAATGTTTAATATATCAATAATATATAAATATTTGGAGTATGATACAAATTAATTCAATATAAGATTGCAACCGCAAAAACCTATATTTCAAATTTATTCATTTCTAAAGAAAAAAAATAAAAGCTACAAATATGACAATTCTATACATTATTTTTCTACGGAAATTTATTTTGTTTTATCATAGACAAGTACACTATTGTCATCGACCAATAAACACATATTTAACCATCCAATTTAATTTCCCTACACACATTTAAGAAACTGTCAATTGTCTTAATACACTTGACACGTGTATTATCAAGCATACAGGGTGTTGCAGAAAATCTAACACTTGACAAAAAGAAAACAAAATAAGCAATAAAAACAAAAGTTGTGTATGCAGAAACCCGGCAGTTTATTTAGCAACAGTTACAGTTACATACTACATGTTTTTTAATATAAACGCCGGCAGCGGCAACGACCATCTCAAGGCGGCCGCAAAATGAATCATACTCTTTGGCGACCATGTCCTTGTGCATAGTGGCGAACGCCTCAACGATGGCAGCTTTCAGAGAGTTGACAGTGTTGTGGGCATGCTTAATGATCTTGGCCTCTATCACGCCCCCAGAAGAAATAATCAAGGGTTTTGCAGTTGGGTGAGGAGGGCGGCCACAAGTCTGGCGACCAGTGGTGAAGAACATTGTTGAGCAGCCACGCTTGGGTCATCCTGGCCTTGTGCGCAGGAGTGGAGACCTGCTGGAAGACGTAGGTGCGTCCAGCGGCGATCTCCATCCAGAGTTCACCACGCTTTTCAGCACCCGCTGGTAAATCTCAGCGGTGACTCTCAGGCCTATTTCAAAGAAGAACAGAGGCATGACGGTCCCCCTCGCTGGAGATGACGCCAAGGACCATGACGGAGGAGAGAAACTTCGTATGCTTCACGACGGGAACCTCCTTGATGTCATTGCATATTCACCTGTCGTTCTACCTTTGACTCGTCTGGATTTTGCTGCAAAACCCTTTATAAACAGACAAGTTATTTTTTTATTCTTCCATATATACACTTACATTTAAAATAATCATGCATTGCTTTAATACATGTGCAACATATCTGACCAATAAGAATCAAACCCCAAACAACACTCAAGTATGTCCTTTTCATTTGTCTTTAACCAGATCACTGCAGAATATTTAATAAATGGGAAACACGTTAGCTTACGAGACATTTTCTTCATTGTTTTTTTATTTATTTCATCATCTTGTCTATATATATATATATATATATATATATATATATACACACTACCGACCATAAGTTTGGGACCACCCAAAGTTTGTTCGAAAAGTTTATAAAATTTCATTTTTAGCAGAATCAAATTCGCCGAGTTTGTATTTTTTGTTATTCTTATGCAGATGTCAAGTAAAAAAAATTATTCTTTTCAACTTTAAAGTAAGCATTTACTCAGTTTGCTACTTGACTTCTCTTATTGTGATCAAGTTTTTGCCGAAAATTCATATTTATTCAGATGTTATAATTACGGTATAATTTATTTTTGTAAACCATATTACTACGGTATAAATGGCAAGAAAGAAACAGATTAGCATTGAAAAAAAAGCTCAGTTTGAAATTCTTTCGAAAGAAGGATATTCTGAACGTGTTATCACTAAAACATTAAGCCTATCAAAAAATGGTGAGTATTATTGCCTTCAACGACTTCGTGAAACTGAGTTAAATATTAACAGAAAAAGATCTGGTAGGCCCAGAGTAACATCTATTGTAGAGGATAGGTACTTGATCATATCTAGCAAGAGGAATAGAAAAACTGCTCCAGAACAAATTGAAATGAATTCTTCCCGGCAACATCCAGTATCTGTTACTACTGTTAAGAGATGACTTCATTCTGCTGGGCTTAAAGGCTGTGTAGCAGTTAAGAAACCACTATTAAAAAAAGGAGAATAAGGGATGAAACTGATCGTACAGTTCGAAATGAACTTCCTAAAAATGAACAAATATTGTTTAAATGCTTGAAGAAGGCTTGAAAATCACTTTCACTATCTTATAAAAATAAGTTATCGGAAAGAATGCCAAGGATTTGCTCTGCAGTAATAAAGGGTCGTGGTGGTTTCTTTGATGAAAAGAAAATATGAATTAACTTTAATTAAATTTGAAATTACTATGTTAATTTTGGTTTTAATTATTGTACAATTGTGAGCAACAATGAAATATATCTACATTTATTCTTCTAAGACATAAAATTTATTTATTTCTCTTAGAGAATAAATCTAAGTGGTCTCAAACTTATGGTCGGTAGTGTATATCCTACGTCTATAAGGCGATTCAGAGCTTCAGGCACGAAGCAATCATGATGAATTTTTAATGAAATTTAGTATAAGCACGTCATTGCTTAGTGCATAAAACTCCGGGTCGTACTATAGATGTAGAATAATATTTAGTAATATATACTTTATAGCTCTAATATATGACAACGATCACTGTTTTATTTACACGAGATAAAATATTTATATATGTGCGTGTATTTACATGTATATCCATATGCATGTTTATTGATATCTATATAACAGTTACATAAACATAAATTTAATATCTTAAACTCGGCAAAATATGGAGAGATTTGGAATGATTTGTACCCGACATCGAACAGGAACCACTAGTTGTGCTATGTGGTAGGCTAAAGTAAAAAGGAAACTCCGTTTTCACCGTATTTGAAGTGGAAGATAAAATCTAACAAATGTGAGATGTTGTTACGTTAAATAAAGATCATGCTCACTCTGTGGAAACAGTCTGCCAATTCTTTTCGGAGGCGGTCCATTTCAACAGCATTTTTTATATAGTTGTACACTCTCAGCGGACCTCAAGTGGAATGACTACGTCGAATCCATTGCTAAATCCGCTGCTATGAAAGTTGGCTCTCTGTGCAGGGCCCGGAAATTCTTTCCGCCTGAATCTATCCTGCACTTATACAAATCTACCATTCGCCCGTGTTTTGAATACTGTTGCCACATCTGGTCGGGTGCCCCTACTATTCTCCTCGGGGTTCTTGACAAAATACATCGAAGAATCTGTAACGTGATTGATACCGACTTAGCTGACCGCCTGCTGTCGCTCTCTCACCGGTGTGACGTGGCTTCCCTGTGCCTCTTCTATAAATACTTTCATGGCTTCTGCTCTGATGAACTTAAATCACTGGTGCCCCCTAGGTGTGAGTTTGCACGAGATATTAGATTAGCAACTATGTCCCACCCTTTTACAGTGAAACCGATGAAATGTAACCGCAATTTCTACTCCAACAGCTTCTTTTCTCACACTTCACGCCTGTGGAATTCCCTTCGGCATGCTTGCTTCCCCGACGGCTATAACCTCCAGAATTTTAAATGTAAGGTCAATTGACACCTCCTAACACACTAATCCTCCCATTCTCTCCAACTCTCCCCCTATGTACATCCTAACTCGTCTATCGCCCTGTGTAACCCCTGCGCTATAGTGGCAGTGGAATGCCTTGCTTGGGGTGACATGATTAAAAAAAAAAAATAAGTCGACTTGAGAGTTCAAATTCTTGGTAATAGATCAGATGTAGCATGTGTAACAATTTAATAAACCGAAAATTAATTTCTTCTCATATCAGATGGATGCAAATACGTTGAATGTTAATAAGAGACATTCAGACGATGTTTAACATAATAATGTAAATATTGTTAAGGACAACAAACATTTTGTATCTATTGATTTTAATGATCAATATTTCCAAATTAAGAAGACTCCTCAGACAAGGAAAAAGTTAACAAGTGACATTCAGGCAATGTCGCGCATATAATAATGCAAATATTATTTAGGACAAAATAAATTTTGTCTCAATTTTACTGATCAATATTTCCAAATTAAGAAGACTCATCAGACAAGGAGAAACCTCCGTCAGAAATCGTGTGAAGTACAAGAAATGTAGTTTTATATTTCGACTTTATTAAATTTTGATACGTATTGTTCTGCAGTACTCTGAAGTCTTATTGTAAAATAAGTGATTTACTCTGCGTTGTCTGCATTATCTTTTAGTGTTAGTTTTAAGGCACGTGTTTTACATTCTTTCCAGTTGGGTTTCTTAAATATCCAGTGTGATATTATTTCGTCTGGAAATGAATAAGAATTTTCCAACACCTCTGGAAAGTGATCATTATCATATCTATCAAAATATACTTTTCTGTTATTGTCTAAGTTTGCTGCCGTATCTATAATAGTTAAATCGACGTCTATATATTCTCCACTTGATGGATAGAGTAGGTATATGATTTGTCGTTGTATGTGCATATATTGTTTCTATTGATAAAGTCTTCCCCTCTTGTCAGGGTTTTTGAAAATCCATGATCTTATGACTATTAAAGTCTCCGATTAAAATAAATGGTTTTGGGAGACGCTTCAGTAGATTATCTAATTCCGTTCCATTTATAGGATCATTAGAAGAGATGTAAACGGAGCATATTGTAATGGTTTTCTGTAATGAGGTTCTTAAGTCCTCTGATTTTACTTTTTATCTTTTCACCCCAAGCAAGGCAGTACGGCCACTGAGGCGCAGAGGATTACATAAAAGTAAAAGTTTAGATAAGAGGAGAGTAAAGATTGTCTGTTTTGTTTTGTTTTACGGCGTATCAACCCATCTTGGGTCATTTAACGCCGAAACGAATTATTAAAAATCAAACAAAAATTAACAATTTCAAGAAGTTTGTATATTTAAAAAATTAATATATATAACAGACTTATATATTTAGATAAATCCATACATTTAACAAATTTATGCATTTAACACATTTTAAATTAATAAAATATTTTATAAAAATGTATATATTTAATTTGGCTGTTTAGATTTTATGGCATACCAACCACCACAGGTTATCTGAAGCCAAATCCAGCCTACATACATTATATATGTATGTATTACATATATAAAATTTGCAAACGCACATTCGAGAAGGAGAGTAAAGAGAAAAATGAACCAGTTAAAGGTGCAACTGTCATCACACCTGTATTTCCATCCTTCTCTTGCTCCTTTCTAACTGGTTCGTCCTTCTCTTCACTCTCCTTTAATCTTTTTACTCTTATGTAGCCCCCTGTACATCAGTGGCATTACCGCCTTGTTCGGGGTGATATGATTAAAACCAATTACATTTATATAATGTGTAGACTTTAATATTTATATACTCATTTTTCTTTAAAAGTCACCCGCAGGAAATTGACTGCAGGACATAAGTCTCCATTGAGCAAAAGTAATTCGTTTTTGTTTGCTTTTGCTCCTGTTGTGTTTCACAGAATAATTTTGTTAAGCAAATTTGCTATGCTGAGGTTTACGGTTTCTTTTTTAGTTGTCTTAAGTTTACCTTTTTTTATGTTATTTTAGGTGATCTTTTCTTTCCAAGGTTTCCTTTTTAGTAGGGTTGTGTTTTCTTGCTTTTGTTTTCTAAGTTGTTTTTAAGTGATTTTTTCCTTACAGTTGCCTTTTTGACTGGGTTGTGTTAATTGTTTTTTTTCATCTGCATTTGTTCTTGGTCGGAGTTTTCCTTATTGTGTGAAAAGTGAGAAATCTCAAGACTGAAGTGATTATTTCGGTCTTTAATTCCATTGTTTAACGATTTAGATTATGTATATCGTGGTCGTGTCATTAGAACGATCGCTTTCTGACCATGAGGCCTAGGTTCGAATATCACCATCGTCGATTTATCAGGACCGTGACTACTTGATGTTGTCGCTCTGGTGGAGGAAATCTCTTCAGGTGGCACCTTACCTTTGAAAAGTGCCTGAAAACCATACCACCTATTGATCCAAGCATTGAGTGAAATTGGGTAGACGGCTTCCTATGAAAAGACATCGATGGTTGAGCTAAGTCAAAGTCGAAAGTCATAGTGATCGAGGGTTGTGGTTTTGTTCAGATTGTTGTTCACACTAGATAACACGCTGTCTTCTAGAAACTATAACTAAAGTCCGCTAAGTATAAATGACATGTTATCTCTGAGCAGACTTCTGCAATGGGTATTACCTAGCCGCCCATGTAGACGGGTATCCTCGAATACGATTAGCCAACCATTATACATATATAAGATTTTAGGATAGGTGGCTGTGCAAATTGTTACTTTTCACTGTTGATATTAGTTTGCATTATTTTAATTATTTTTTAGCTCTGATAAATGTTAATCTGCAGAGATTATATTTCTATTCTGCTGTGGAACTCTAGTTGCATTTGTGCAATTTATTGTAATCTCTTGTCCAAAGTTTTTTCAGCAGTTGTGGTTTCAGGAACGTTTTATTTCTCTTCATATTTGGTTTTAATTATTCCATTTTACCAAGCTTTACTTATATGAGTATGTAGGGCGGTTCTCATTCAATTTATGCATTTTTGGGATTCAGTTTCTTGATCTTTGCTGTTGCATTTTGACCGAACTGGTATTCTATTACATCTGTCTATATTTAGAAGTTATGTCTTTTTAGAAATCTGGGAATTTAAGTTTCCACTTTCGTATTGATATAAGCCATTTTTATTTCATCGGGTGGTTTCGGTATATTGAATTTGAATATTTATGGTTTAGCCACTTATTTTAATTGGTATTCTGGTTACATTTTTGATTTTAGTTTAACTGAGTTCTAAGGCGCAATGTTTCATTCCTGGGCTGTTGATAAAACATTTGGACATTTTAAAATTTGATGTGGATAAGATTTTATTTTAAGTTGACCATTTAAGGGTTTTTTTTAAAAATCATATCACCCCAAGCAAGGCGGTAACGCCACTGATGCGCAGGGAGCTACTTAAGAGTAAATAGATTGGAAAAGAGAAAGCCGGAAACCACAAACAGGGAACAAGGGTTGAGCTTCTTGACCTGTTCAATAGACGTGGGTGGAGTGTGAACCGAGCGATAGTTTAGTCTATCTACTCCAATTGAGAAAAAAAAAAGAGTAAGAAGATTGGAAAAAAGAAAGCCGGAAATCAGAACCTAAACAGGTAACAAGGGATGAGCCTTCCATCTCAAAACACACATTGTTGCTGTCAGTGAGTTGAAAAACAAAATTAACTTTTTGGCCAGAGAATGATGGGGAAATGGGAGAGTGTAGCCAGTGTGACCTATCCACCTACCTGACTAAAATACAACCGGCCAACAGAAAGAAAGAAAGAAAGAAAGATTGACATACTAAGGAAAAATAAAATAAAGACGGAGATTCCAGTCAAAGAAATTTCTGCTAAAAACAAAATCAATCCTTCAATTAGGCATGAAAAGTTTTAAAATTAAGCAAAAAAATTAGGCAAAAACGAAAAAAAAAAACAAAAAAAAACATGGCTTCTGCTTAAATCTATTTGTTTAACTTGTATTATTACCTTTTTGTTTCCATCAAGAAGAGACAGCTGAAGTTCCTAGGACATGCTATGAGAAAAGAGGGCTTGGAGAACCTGATACTAACAGGCCAGATAGAGGGAAAATAGACAGGGGAAGGCAGTGGATAACATATTTGACAGACCTAATCAGGTAGATGATAGAACGAGGGTTTCTTGGTGTAACAGAAGAAGGCGTGCTAAGAGCCACCAGGGATAGAGAGATGTGGAAAGCCATGATCGCCTACGTCCTGAAAGAACAGGGCACATAGAAGAAGAAATATACCGGAAGAAGCCCTAAACTAGGAGGTTCGGGGGATCCGAGTTCGAATTCCAGTTGAATTCCTTGAATTCACTTACGCACAAATACACTTGGGGAATGGATTATTCCGTCTCTTCTCTCCAATTATGGGTTAAATAACAGAACAAATTCGGTTCTATAGCCTTGGCTGGCAACCAATCTACCGTGGAAAGCAATAACAACCTACTGCATGATAATCTTCTGCCCAGTCAGTTATGTCTCTTTCGAAACATGTTCGCCCAAAGCGTGTATCACGTATGGCACTTAACTGAATTATTACCTACGCCTTAAGGCAGAGATATTGTATATGATCGTTTTTGTCTGTGTTTGTTTGCTTATTTTTATAACCGTGATCAAGATATCTCAAAACCCGCTGAGGGGATCCACATGAAACTTTCAGGTATGATAGCATAACGAGCCCGAAATGATTAAATTTTGCGTTTGCTCCGTTACGAGATCAATTTTGTGGATTATTTTTTGGTGGTGGGGGGGATGGATTTATAACTAAAATTTGCTAATTCACCTTTCAAAACACTTTCCGCTAGCAGAATTCACTTCCGTCTCTTTGGTTTCCCGCGAGCTACAATCTTCAAGAATTCAAATTTAAAGTCAATAGTCATCTCCTATCTCACTAACTTGCAACCTCTCTCTCATGCTTATTTCTTCCTCCACTCTCCTCTTACCAGTATTCTCATCCTTCTATTACCCTCTTCTTGACACTCCCTGTAACCTGTCACTTTTTTTCATAACTTTCCTCCTATGTAACCCCCCTGCTGAACAGTGGCAGTAAAATGCCGTTTTGGGGGCCACACGATTATATAAAAAAGATACCAAAAACTGGATTACTACATCTAGATCACTTTAAAAACTGAATTATCTCCCCTATTTCATTATAGTTCGCATTAATTTAAGACCGGTCGAGTTCATGATTTCTTTTTGTATTTTCACATATGAGAGCAGTTCATTGCAGTTATTGTTTGTCATTTCAATAATTATCTCTTGTTAATCGTTGAGATGATGTCGGTTTTGTCTTGGCGGATGTTAATGGTCTTTTACTGCGCTTTCTAGTTATTGTATTGCTTTATTTGTTTTAACAGATAAGAGACAGGGGAAGTTCCTGGGACATGCAATGAGGAAACAGGCTTCGAGAACCTGATAGTAACAGGTCAGATAGAGGGAAAAAGAGACAGGGGAAAGCAGCGGACCTAATCAGGTGGATGATGGAACAAAGGTTGCATGGTGTAACAGAAGAAGGCGTGCTAAGAGCCACCAGAGATAGGAAAACGTGGAAAGCCATGATCGCCTACGTCCTGAAGGGACAGAGCACATAGAAGATATTTTTTGGTATAGTGGTTTCTTCAAGTGATTCCATTAATTTATATTGTAGAAAGTGATTGTAAAATTCTGATACATTTTCTGAAATTGAATCAGAAACTGGTTTTCTCATCTTCTTTGTAATCCTGTTATTTTATTTTTTTCACCATCCTTACTTTTGACCCTCCTTGGAGTCCTATCTTTGGGAGACAACCGAGGGGAATATCCGTGATACAAAAGCATTATATACGCATCATTAGTATTAATATGTAATCATGAATAATTTCTTTCATTCCTACACCCATGAGACGTTGAATATGTTTTTATTTTTTAACATTTTAGTTACAATCTGACTTATCCTAACGACCGCTTTCTAGTACCAATAAATTTGGTGTAAGTTTGTGGGGTTTTTTGTTGAGTTATTGTGCTTTTGGTCGTTGAACTGTGTCTAGGATCTGACATGATTAGCTGATTGATCAGATCGGGATTCTTTGAGCGCCTGTCTAGCCAAAGTAAAAGTCAAAATAGTGTGTTGGAATTCACAAGTATTCTATTTGACGCCTGAAATCCCCAACTATCAGGATCCCGTGTTTAAGGAACACGAGTCGGCACCTACGGCAAAAAGTGGCCTCATTGTATTACCACACTGGCAAGGCGATTATATATATAAATGTAAACTTATCGCTATACTTGTTTCAAAATAACCTCCGAGTAAACACGCGGAAGGAAAAATGATAATAAAAAAAGAAAGAGCTAAGCACTCGAACATGTAGGTAGCACAAAGAAAAAAACCCGAGACGAGTAACCTAATACAAAAAACAAAAAAGTGCTCAATGCACAAGCAGAGCAAACAAAGAAATAAAATTACTTTCTATATATATATATATATATATATATATATACTGCTTATATACACCACGTTAAAATTTCTGTGATACAGCGAAACAGGCTTGTATGTGGATGACTTATATATATATATATATATATATATATATATAAGTCATCCGCAGACAGATCTGTTTCGCTGTATCACAGATCTTCAGTACGTTTAGACTCCGATTACCCAGGATTGAAACCCGACCGAATTGGCCTCAGTCGGCGATTCTACCTCTGGGCTATGGGCGGTCGGTAGAAGAAGATTGACTTTTTAGCGTATACATTATCATTATACACGCTCAATAGCCAGAGTGCTCGAATTCATTACGGAATGGGCGATGCGTACATGTTAGAGTACCTACTGTCTTTCAAAGTCTACCATTCTTCCAGAGTGCTCAATCAGGGTGTGACGGCGTATGGTGCGATGGCTAAATAGTCTCCATTTCATTTGGTTAATTTTGCATGCTCTTGTTCTTTTTATTTTGTCGGTTGCTCAATAAAGTAGTGTCAGCTGGAAGCCCTCAGTGACAAAATGAGCACAATCATGCAATTCACTCCCCCATAGATTTGAGAACAGCATGCTGTATTGCTCGGCATTCACACCAGAAGCTCCAATACGAACCTTTTAAAGTGCTTGGTTGTCAATCTGAGTACAGTGCAAAGATTTCAGAAAGGGCTGAATGAGTCTAATAGTGATTAACAAGGTAGGGCAGCTTGGAAAACATCCTCTTGGAAACGAACTCTCGATTTTTTGTGAGGACCTCGGATTTAACACAGACGAATACATCAAGTGCCTAGGGAATATTGTGCAGCCAGGGGTCAAGAGGGTGACTACTGGAAAACACTATGTCCGACAACCGGACTCTGCGTTTTCTTGTGAGGCACAATGCAGTCATAGCTCTCTGACATTTTCTGCGACCAAATCATCCCTTACATCTGGCCATTTAACTCTCCAAACTGCAACCGCACTTGATTACGTCTAGGTGCAGTTGAGCTAGAGATCAGCGAAACTCCTTGTAACACAAAAGATGAACTGAAGGCAAGTAATGACAGCATTCAAATTAAACAAGGAGACCTTTCATAAAAGTTGCAAGAGATTTCGAAGTCATTTAGAGCCCGTTTACGATACAATGTTTCTCCTTAGTATTTCCAGATATTTAGGTGTAATTTTGGTAACTATATATGTTAAAATGAGATGTCAGTGCTAATTCAACTCTTACGCTCTCTCTCTCTCTCTCTATATATATATATATATATATATGTGTATTTTATGTATGTATATTTTGGCAGTATATTTTCATTTAACATGTTTTATTACATAAATTCGACAAAGTATTTTTATTTTGTCACGAATATGTTTCTTGATAGAAATTACAAGAAACGCTATCATCATTTCTATTATTTTCGTTTTTACAGTTCCAAATACTTTCAAACTTTACTACGACCATCCTCAAAGGCTTGACTTTTAAGAAGTAATTCATATGTAGCGTTTATTAGGGAAAGTGGTACGTTATATTTTCTCATGGATTAACCGTTAAGAATTTTGACTATACGCGTAGGAACGTGCGATGCCGATTTAAAAAATTATCATTGCATAGAGATAGCTTTGTTACATTATCAAAAAAATTGCAATGTACATGTTTTAAACTATTGTTTTTAAAATTTTACCTGAGTTTTTATAAAAAGCTACTGTTATAGGCATTTTAGAACATTGTTACAATATATAGTTTTGTTTAGTGTCGGTTTGATTTTTTTGATAAAGATAGTCTCGTGAATTTCGAGTCTGAATATTATTTTCGAGGTGGAGTATACATGTATTGTCAATATTTCACTAAATCTTAAATGTGGAGACAATGTCTATTTAAATATTGTGTAATCGATGATGCAACAGACATATTTAATGCGAGCCTTCTAGAATGCGTTGTTTTGTGCGACCAACACATATTCTCTTCATAGAAACAATCTTCCAAACGACATTAAAATTCATGAGCAATGTTGTTATATTTGCAAAACTTCTTGACAGGGAGGATTTATTGTGAGATTACACATTAATTACCTCTTAAAAATCAACCCAGTGAAGATGAACTTGGACATGTTTGAAAGTACTTGGAACTATAAAAATAAAACTAAATATAGTCATATAGCGTCTTTCTTGCTATTTTTAATCACCATTGATGTATTTATGTTCGTCTTACGCACTCTCTCTCTAAAAATATGAGCGTGTATATATATATATATATATATATATATATATATATATAGGAAATTTGAGCTGTTTCAGCGTGTATTGTATGATTTTCTGGTAGAAATTAGACACTGCGTTAGGCCCTGGCTTAGTTTTTATTTTCAGAATTTAATTAATTTTGAAATATTTCGATTTGCGAGATAAAAGCTGCGTTTTATTTTCATTCAAAAGGTGTCCATTCAAATTCTGACCAATGGATGATATATAAAAAAAGAATGCCTTGCATTTAATTTATCGAGTCAGCGAACATCTGCTGGGACCCAGGTCACTCTCACCCAGAAAGAAAAGAAATACAAAAAAAAGAAGAAAAAAAGAAAAAATAGACAACCATTAAACGGGAACTGAAAGAAATGTCACAGTCGTTCTCGCATCGAGGAAGTCTAGAGTAATTGGTTTATTCTTCCCTGTTGCCTCGATATTTTCTTTGAAAATTGTATCAATTCTTTGAAAACTATTCAGATAGGTATTTTCTCTTTTTTATATATAGTTTTTATTTCTTATGAAAATATACAGCATTATAATTTTTATTGTAGGAGGCATATTTCATTTTTATTGATTATTTTCACATCTATCTTATTGGTCATCATATGACGCACAATGCAGTTAATTTGTGTGATTCATTTATTCTTATTGTGTATTAACAATAAATTTATTTTTTGTTCTTAAATTCGGCTCGTGTCGTCTGTCTTTGTAGTGAGGCATATAAATTGAATGTTACCTTAAACGTTTGTTTGAACTATTTTCTTCGTAGGTTTTTTCCCCACCAAATAAAAACTCCTTTAATACATCTGTGCGTATATATACACATATATATATATATATATATATATATAGGTGTGAGTTTGTAACCCTGGGTTTCACTCTCTTGCGATTTGTCTGAAGATCGCATGTGTGTCAAACCCAGGGTTACAAACTCACACCTATATATATATATATATATATATATATATATATATGTCAGCTGTATCACTGATATTGAGCGCTTTCAAATAAGTACGACGCATATATAATATATAAATGATATAATATACATAACAAATTGCATATATATATATATATATCTATATTGATATTTATAATTATATACGTACACTTTTCATATATATATATATATATATATATATATATATATATACTGGTTTCATTAACAAAGACAAGGCATTATCATTATGTTTATATATAATTTTTCATGTGTTTTGACATTTTCTTTTCCGCCCTAAGTGTTTCGTTTTTTGTTTTTTGATTGGTGTGGAGTTTTAATAATTTGTCATTTTCCAATTGACGTAATGAGTGGTGTAGAATTTTAATTACAGTCTTTTTATGAGATTAAATTTCAGTTGGAGTTGACTCTAGATTTAAAAAAGCTTTTTGGTTACCTGTTAATGTACGACTGGAGAGGTTTATGTATTTGTCAGTGTAGCTATTAAGATATTTCCATGGTATAGGTTGCAGAGATTTTGGTGTTTTTTTGTGATTATTTGTCGGTGTTTTATATTGGCATTATAGGTATTTATGTTGTGGTATTGCGCTTAATTGTATTCAGTTTTAGTGAGGGTATTTTTAGTATCGTCTCATGATTTTTGATCTCATTTAAGCCTTTTTGCTATTGCTATTTTTTGCCCAAATACACACGGAATGTCAGTGTATAAAATAAGTGTGTTCAAACACGGATCTACAGAATTAAATAATTTTTATTTGAGTATTACATTCTTTCAGATTGAAAGAAATGAATTACAATTATTCTTTGAGAACATCTTCAGTGTATTTTGTGCTCTTTTTTTAATCGTTTCCCCACTCAAGCAAGGCGATACCGCCACTGATGCGCGAGGGCCTACATGAGAGTAAGAGTTTAGACAGGAAGAGAGTGAAGAGAAAATCGAACCAGTAACAGGGATGACAGAGGAAGAGCAAGAGAAGGATGGGAACAGGCGTGATGACAGTTGCGAAGGTAGAGAGAAAGGAAAAGAACAAGATATACGGGGTGATGTAGAAAGAACTGGAGTCAAGAGATGAGTATTACTGGAGGTTGTAGCCGTCAGGAAAGCAAGTATATGGAAGGCAATATAATCATCAATTCTTAACTAAAAGATCTAACCGCAACAAATCTTTGAAGATTTAAAAAATTTTTTGTATCTGTATAAATTATTACAATAAAAATAGCTTTTTTAAAAGTTCATTATTAATCGAAAAAAAAAATTCATGTCATTCATAGATATTATTTATTAAAGCCATTAAAAGTTTATCAAATTAAATAATGTCAGAGTTTTATTGCATTTTTTTATTTTACTATTCGGAACAGTTTTTCGGAAAAAGGTGATTTATATTTCCCAAGGGGTCCTGTGTTTAACTGATAAACCATAGACCACAACAAAGTAAGATTTATTAAAATTTCAGGTATTTACCAGGGGCGGGGGAACAGAGGTTAAAAATACATTTTATAATGGTTTTAAAAAATGATTTTATTCATTTGTGAATGAATACTGAACCATTCATTAAAATCCGACAATTATTTGATTTTTGAGAGAATTTCCAAATTAATGTTTGTCACCGGAAAAAGTGGATGATGTAATCATTACGTTTTCCATTGTAAACATTCGTAACGTTTCGTTTACCGCTAACTCAAATCAACATAAGATTTTCTGCAAAATTTTCTATCATGTTAGAAGGGATTAAAAAATTTAAAAGAATTATTTAAAATTATTTTTATCTTTCCCGTTAATAATTATATAAACATTTTGATAGAAAAAAGTTCGTTTTTATTAAGTTTGGGGCCTTTTTTTATTCATACCATGCGGTTTCTTTAGTGATTTAGTGGAGGTACCGATATCCATACTAGCAGTATATCGCATCGTTGCTCGGGTGTAATGAATGCTTAAAAACTAATCCATGGTCTTGGAGTTCAGACTCTTTGAACGTTGGCACGAAAGACTTAAAAAGCAATAGTTGTTTCCAGTTAAAGCGAAACCTTAGACTGAAAGAAAAATGAATGGATGTAAGTCAAATTTTAATTTCCTGATATCGATATCAAATAAGTCTTTTTCGTCGTAAACTGAATTTTGAAGGCTAAATAAGTCCTCTGAGTAAATGGTATCATGGCTGAGACTAAAAACTACAATTATATTTACTTAGAGCCAAACCCGAAGCAAAAACTAAAATAAAAGGGCTGAAAAGAACAAAAAAAAAAAAAAAAAAACAGACACAGTCACACACACAAACATCTTGCCTTTATATATATATATATATATATATATATATATATATATATATATATATATATATAATCGATTTTCTCCCTATCGTAAGAACTGCAACCTTGAAACTGCTGAATATAGTTTCTTATGTCTTTGTCTATGAGTGTATCAAATTTGATTAAAATCGGACCCCTCCTTCTATAACCCGATTTTTGGATTATCGATTTTCAATATTTATTGGGGGTACCTCAACACAAAACCTAGCTAAGAACACTCGCAGACGCTTATAGTACAACTGTAAATTTTCAAGAAAATCGGTTTAGCCATTTCGGAATCTATAGGAAACGGAGACACACACAGACAAATTCCATTTATAAATAAGTTTAGATAAAGAAATGTATTTATTACAATAGAGATGATTCTTTACTACTCGATGACATAATTATTGCAAAAATTTATGAAATAATAAAAGACTGTTAAAGGTAAACACGCAGCAAGGGATTTAATAACTGGTAGTAAAGAGAATGAACTGAGCCGACGCTGCGTCGTTATGAACGAGTCAGGTTAGAAATGTGTGTGTATATATATATATATATATATATATATATATATAGTCATCCGCAAACAGATCTGTTTCGCTGTATCACAGCTCATCAGTACGATTAGACTCCGATTGCTTTTTAACCCAGAATTGAAACTCGACCGAATTGGCGTCAGTCGGCGATTCTACCTCTGGGCTATGGGCGTTCGGTGGAAGAAGGCAGACTTTTTAGCGCATATATTATCGTTATACGCTCCCAATAGCCAGAGTGCTCTAATTCATTTTACTGAATGACCTATATATATATATATATATATATATATATATATAGCGCTTTTTATTATCATAAAATTTAATGGAATTATCTACTTTATCTTAAGAAAAACGTATCTATTCCTTAATTTTTGCGGGTAGTTATATCATTCTCAGTGTTTTCGCATTCGTCTACAGCTTAGTATACATATTCAGGTTATTTCGTTTTGTGAATCATAAAGAGGTGCTTTTGATCACCTTATTGTTATTAAAACTGTTGTGAATAAAACCAGAAGTTGTTTACTTTGAAACGTTTATCTTCAGAACAAGAACTTTTAAATGGTTTCTAAATTCTTACTTCGTCGTTGTTCTACGCAAGTTCATACTTCATTGTCATGAGATCAATCCGAACTCATTCTTCTTTTGTGGCAGTTTTATGAACTTAAAAACAATGCAATATCCTTTCAAGTGTCTATGGATCACTACAGATTAATTTTTTTGTCATCTGTATGTCGCCTTGATTTCTTGAAAACAACTGTGGTTGGTCTTTTCTTGGTTTCTTTAACCTTTTGTATTCGGACTAATCTTTCGCTAGACTGATTAGATCCAAATTATAAAAGGCAGTCTACTATGTTAATCAATCTATCAGTCAGCCCGTTAAGTGACGCACGTGATACACGTTTGGCGATCGTGTCTCTTTTAATCTATGACTGACAAGGCAGAAGATTTCCCCGCAGTAAGTTGCCATTTCTTTCTGCAGTACACTGGTTGCAAACCAAAACTATAGAACCCAATCTTTCCTTCCATTAACCCAAAGATGGAGAAAGAA
This sequence comes from Ascarosepion bandense, assembly GCA_037127315.1. Lineage (NCBI taxonomy): Eukaryota > Metazoa > Mollusca > Cephalopoda > Sepiida > Sepiidae > Ascarosepion > Ascarosepion bandense. Next base: position 2,265,535 of record JBBBDQ010032672.1, read on the forward strand.
GAGATGGATTCATACCATTCCCTAGGATATTGGCAAGTTAATCTGTAGTCGGAGGAAAAAAATGACTGATTTTCTGAAAAGTAATTGTGTAAGATGAAATCAACTTACATTTTGTGCGTTGATAGATTTTACGCTTCCTCAAGCATGTAAGTCTTTTGTGTGCAATGATTAGTGGTCTGGTCTATCTACAATTTCCAATATATTTTTAGCTCTTAATAAAGTTTTTGTTGTTCTTCACAATACACCAAACTATATTTCTGTCATTTATTTACAAAAGCTGGGCGATGTGACTCCCTCCACATATTTCTTTGTCCTTTGCTGTCTTGTAAGTATCACATCCTTATTGCGTGTTTAAGAAATTTCAGCTGTCTTTGAACCGGAGTAATGTGTTGTTTCTGTTTCTATATCTTTGAAGCATTGTTCGTTGCTTACACAACGTATCCTTGATAGTCTCAATATATTTCTGTAGAACAACATGTCTGTTGCCTCTTTTGTTATTCAGTATTTGCTACCTCATATGTAGTACGATATTAATAAGTGGTTCTTTGTTTCTAACATATTCCTTATTTAATAATTAGCTTATATATTATGTTTATATGGATTTCCGTATCGTGATTTTCACCCTTTTTTTTAAATACTTACCAAATATTTATATTTTTTTGCATCTGATTTTGACATTCGTAACCCACATATAACTGAAGAGAGTGACAAAAAAAAAAAAGAACCATAAATAAACTGCAAGAAAACCGAATGCATGGTCATCAGCAAAAAGAGCAGCCCGAAATGCCAAATACAGTTAAGCGATACTAAAATCAAGCAGGTACAAAAATTTTAATATATGGAAGTGTTTGCCGAAGTGTTATAACAGAAGACGGAAAGTGTGACACAGAGATCCGAAGGCGAATTGGCATAGCGAAAGACGCGTTCCAGAAGTTAAGTAAAGTATTAAGACACAGGAAACTTTCACAAGAAACAAAGAGAGAATGCTAAATTGCTATGTGATGTCAGTTCTTAAATATGGCAGTGGATGCTGCGCAATATCCTCAAAGATAAAGGAAAAACCGGAAGCAGCTGAAATATGGTTCTATAGAAGGATTCTGCGGATATTGTGAACCGAGCATGTGAGCAATGATGAAGTTTGGTAAGGATGGAAACAAAAAGGAAAGTAATATTGAGCACCAGGAAGAGACAACCAAAGTTCCTGGAACATGCAATAAGGAAGGAGGGCTTGGAGAACATGATACTCACTGGTCAGATAGAAGAAAAAAGAGACAGAAGAAAGTCGCAGATAACATATTTAAAGGGCCTGAGGAGGTGGATGACAGAACGGAAGATGCTTGGTGGTACAGGAGAAAGTATGCTAAGAGTCATTAGAAAAAGGAATACGTGGAAGGTCATGATCTCTTACGTCCTGAAAGGACAAGGCACACAGAACAACCCACATTTGGCGTTTTTCGTCTTGCTGAAAACCATGCGCTCTATCTTCTGACAATTTATGGTTTGTTCTCCCTTCTAATTTTCTTTTATTACTGTGTCAATGTTTTCGTGTAGACTCTTTTCCGTGTCTGCTATCAACAACGTTACATTTGCGCATCTTACATTATTATGTTTGCGCTGAAAGATAATAAATTGTAGTAGAAGCGTCAACCTCTCTGTAGAGGTTGAATAAATCTAAACTTATTCATAAACTGAAATGTGTGTGTGTGTGTGTGTCCGTTACCTATAGACTCCGAAACGGCTGAACCGATTTTCTTGAAAATTTACACAGTTGTACTATAAGCGTCTGCAAGTGTTCTTAGCTAGGTTTTGTGTAGAGGTACCCCCGATAAATATTGAAAATCGATAATCTCGGGTTATAGAAGGAGGGGTCCGATTTTAATCAAATTTGATACACTCATAGACAAAGAGATAAGAAACGACAGTCATAAGTTTCAAGGGTGTAGTTCTTACAATAGTGCAGAAAATCGATTATATATATATATATATATATATATATATATATAAGACAAGATGTTTGTGTGTGTTTATCTGCCTGTATGTCTGTATTTTCTTCAGCCCTTTTATTTTAGTTTTTGCTTCGAGTTTGGCTCTAAGTAGGTATAATTGAAGTTCTTAGTCTCAGCCATGATACCATTTACTCAGAGGACTTATTTAGCTTCAAAATTCAGTTTACGACGAACAAACTTATTTGATGTTGATACCAGGAAGTCAAAATTTGACTTACATCGATTCATTTTTCTTTCAGTCTACGGTTTCGCTTTAACTGGAAACAACTATTGCTTTTTAGTCTTTTGTGCCAACGTCCAAAGAGTCTGAGGTCTGGGAGCATGGATTAGTTTTAAAGCTTTCATTACACTCGAGAAACGCCGGGCTATACTGCTAGTACGGTATGAAGACAATCTTACGGCCATTTGAAGTTGTATGTACATATGCAGTTTATTTTTCTATATCTACGCAGGCATTTTACTGTCAGTGTGAGTTCGGGAATATTCTATCATTCTTCTCAAATAGGTAGCTTTCTCCTCATTTGAAATAAATTATTGTGACATACCTTATGAAATGATTTTACGTAACCAATAAAACAAGCGTACATTCTTCTAATGCACTCTAGCATTATCAGTTGTTCCGGTAGCCTTAATAAACTCATACTGGTCTTGTACTATTTCCGGTCTAATTCAGATTTCAGATTAATATCTCGTTAAGCTGATTGTGTGATGGAGCACGCATTCATTTACACCTGGTTTCTTAGGCAGTGTTACAAAAATAGATATGTCAATGTCTTCCGGTATCTGACCTTGGTTTTATATTTTATTTATTTCTGTGATCTTGTCGATGTGGAAATGTGTGTAAATTCTTGTAGAAAATAAATTAAAACTTATGATTCTTGACTAAGATCTGACAGAGTCTGTTTGTAATGCAATGAAAATTGGTCAGATGAGTCTGTGACATAAAATCATTTTTTTGCTATTGTCAAATTTGTAGAGCCCAATGCCACATTAAAGCAGATGTATATAAGAAGACACTGTTATGAATTTTTTCTTTGCCGAGAGAGCATGCTGGCTGAAAAATTCGACACTGAAAATTGCTTTTTTGCCTCAGACTGAAATTTGACTTCTGTTCCCGAAAGATAATTTTGACCTCAATTTTTGCGGAAAGTGAACAATATACCGCATAAACTAATAAAAAATATATAAAAATTACATACCGTATAAACTAATAAAAAATATCGATACGACTTGTGTATTAGTCAATTAAGTTAATTAATGACTTGTCACTGTACATTTAAAAATAACTTACTTTCTCTTAGAATTCAATAAGTATCTGCATTTCATGAAAGAAATCTGGAATTAAAAATGTATTACGGAAACAGAAAAGGAGCACTCATGACCCTCAACAACACAGACATCTTAAATGAACCCATTATGGTCAATTCTGCACGACCATATTTAAGTTTCATTCAGATAAGGGATTTAAGGATAGCATATAAAGAGTTACGTGCCATATACGATACACGCTTGGATGATCATGTCTCAAAAGAGTCATGACTGACTGTGCAGAAGACTTTCCTTCACTTGGTTGCCATTACTTTCTGCTGTAGACTGGTTGCTAACCACGGCTATACTACAATGTCCTGCTATTTAACCCATAGTTGGAGGAATAAACGATGAATTAATACCTTTACCAAGCATAAATGAATGCAACAAATTCGACTGAAATTCGAACTCAGGTCTCCTATCTCTCGTTCTTAGCCAATATCTACTGCACCACAACGCACATTCCAATGTCTGAATGATGGTATATATTGTATCAAAGAAATTGCGAGAAATTACTCATCTATAATAAGAAACCGTGTACAATCTTCGTCAACCTCAAATGAGCATATGTCTACATCAGTAGAGATTCCAACTTTTCAACTACTAGATACTGCTTTCTAAAGCCCCGAAACTCCTAAAGGTATCAATTTAATACAGAAACTTTGATTCACAGAATCATACATATTTGGCGAAGACTCAATTCCAAGATAAATCAAACCTCATCAGAAGTACAACTAAGAGGAAATGAGAACTCCCGTCTATTTAACTATTTTTAGACTCTCAGTCATACGTGTTACACGCTTTGGGCGATCATGTCTCGAAAGAGACTTGACTGACTGGGTAGAAGATTATCCCACACTAGGTTGCCATTGCTTTTTGCGGTAAACTGGTTACCGACCAAGGTTATAAAACCGAATCTGTCCTATTATTTAACCCCTAACTGGAGGGAAGAGACGGGTTAATATCTTTCCCAAGGGTATTTGTGCGAAATTTAATTCAAGGAGTTTAACTGTAATTCGAACTCGGCTCCCCGATTTGTCGTTCTGATTCGATATCCACTGCACGACAACGCACATCCTAAGCTCTACTCCGGGCATTTACAAACAAATGTATAATGAAAATGCACTGACCATTTAAATCTTAATGATCATCCAATGAACATTGTACACTGGTGCTACATAATCCCAAACGAATAATTGTACCAAACAACAGAAGCAAAAACAAAATTAAGTATTACATGTAAGTCCGAAGATAAAACAACGAGATAATTAAGATGTTGTTCAACACTAAAAGTTTAGGAAGCTACCGATATCTGAGCTTGATTCTGACTATCTTTAGAGCTAATCCGAAAGACTCTACTTAAGCGGGGTTGGATGATGTCTTTGTGGTACAGATATTATTATTTTGTTTACCCTGAGTAGTGTCTTGGGAGGACACAAATATGATATGTCATGAAAAGTGCCTGTAGCTTTTATTTAGCCTAGGATCGAACAGTTAAGATTTACATACATATATACATTATCGTGGTGAATAGATTGTCTTACAAACCCGAGGACATGCATGTCTGAAAATTATGAATAAAGCTGCTAGGCTTGTAGCATGATTGAATAAAGAAATTTCATCATCTCTTAATTAGCAAGAATCCAGATTCGAAAAGTTTTTAAATTAAAGAAAATGTCTCTCATTTATATAATTTGAATGTTTTCTGGTTGAATAAGAGAAATATATGTTGTCACGAAAACGAGACTTCTACGTGATATCGCGTATCAGACATAACCGTCAATTCAATTGCAGCACGTATACCAGATGATAACAGTATATTAACAGAATTTTTGGTAGAATTACATGTATTCTTTGCAGTTGGACAAACACCTATTTATTACCAAAAGCACAATTTATTACTTGAAACAAGAAAAAAAAATTCAAATGTTGCCGTTTCAAAAGAGCAGATGATATATCATTAAATTTACATTTACGGCTAAAAAGTTTGGGTCATTGTGTCTGGTGAGGAGAATTTTTATGCCGGATTCCATGTTGCACATTCATAAATTTACCTTTGTTTGTGCATTGAATATTGCTGTCATATCTGGTCGGGTTCCCCAGCTTTTCATCTCGGTGTTTTCAAAGAAAATCCAAAGAAGGATCTACAATGTAATTGATCCCGATATCACAGCTCGACTTCAATCACTTTCTCACCGACAGGACATGGCTACCTTCTGTCTTTTCTACAACTACTTTAACGGGTTCTGCTCTGATAAACATTTTTCCTTGGTGACTTGAGCACAGGAATTTACTCGTGTTACAATATTGCCAACTGGTTCTACGCTTTTATCTTCAAAATAATTAAATGCAACCACCACTTCTATATCAGATTCTTTCTTCGCACTTCTCGCCTGTGGAACTACCTTATTCATGTTTTCTTCCCTGATATCTACAATCTCCAAAATTTTAAATGCAACGTCAATTGCCATCTTCTACCATATATATTCCCATCTTTCTCTTAGTCTTTCTTCGACATTCCCAGTAGCTGTTTTCTTTCCTTTTCCCTCACTGTAACCCCTATATATATATATATATATATATAAAGGATGATTCTCAATTGAGTTTTTCATTATAAATTTGCTCTGGATAACATCCATTGAGCTCTCTCTATAGATATAACACTTAATATGTTATATTAAGTTAATCTTGTTGAATTAACTCACCGTTTACGGACTGGATATATATATATATTATAGACATTATTTTGGTGAATGTATATGTGAAATGAGATAAAACATTTCTAAACAGAAATTAACCTCTACTCGTGTAGTTCATAAAATGTTTTATGAAAGAAGATATCGCCGTGCATATAATAAAATGAAACATCTACTTAAACACGACATTAAAATAAATATTTGTAGTAACAAGGTATATTGTCGGATTGATAAAATCACTATTAACGTGAACTATTTTGTTTAATTTTCAGGTAGAAAAGTTAAAGAGAACACATATTTACATGAAAACGTCCAAAATGAATTGACATTCGTTTTTTTTTTAAATGAATAAGATTTCTGAAGCCTAATGGTAAGTCACACTTAGCTAAACGTGGTTTCCAAAAGTATAAATGAAATAGAATATCGAATCTTGCCAGAAAGTCATAGTTTTAACGACTTTTGATGATCCAGACTTAAGGATATTGAATTCCGTGACTGAAAATAAACAGGGATTTAAAAAAAAGAATTCCACCACAAAAAAAGCAATAATAAAATTACTAAGTGCGTGAAAATACTAGAAAAAGAAAACATTATTAAGGTGACAAAACGATAAATGGATAAGAATAAAGACAGATGACAGCAACTGACATTGCATTTACATTTTTATGATCCAAATTGACTGGAAAGCAAAAGCAAGAAAACATTTCCACAAGTGAAAAGAACAAAAAGAGGAAGTGTTAGTATTGGATTTCTGGTTACATCTCGTCATTTCAACTGTAAAATGTGGAGAACTTGCAACCAGTCTAGCACGACGCTTAGATTTATATAGTTAAAGAAAGCTCACCAGAAAATTACCATAAACATATTTATAGAAAAGGCACTAGAGAGTTACGCTGTGGCGGTGGAAAAGAAAGTGAGGCAGAGATGCCAGGTTATAACCAATAATATACAGAACAGAAGTAGTCAAAAACCATAAACCTCGGCCAAAGCAATACAGGCATCATCATAGAGATTAGCAAGAGATGATTATTTATATTAAAATAACTGCAATGAACTGAAACGCTTTTTTTATTTTTGCATAATGAATATTAAATTTATATTAATATTTTCGCGAAAAGTAGTGCGTTTAGGAAATGTAACGAGGTAAAGCAATCTAAGGGAGGCAATTCAGTATTTGAAATGTACGAAAAAATAACAATAAAAATCCGTAAAAATAACCCAGAAATTGTATCCCATATCGGATCGAAGCCAGAATCTAATCAGTTCGTGCTAGCTATAAAGCTAATCGTCCTTGAAGTTTTCATCTGAATCCACTCGGCTTCTCTTGAGGTAACTTGACAAGCAAACAAACGCAACCGAATAAAATACCTGTCTTAAAGTGGATGTAAGAAAGACTATCATCAAGAAAAGATAAACATATAGATATTACAGCGATATTCAATGTATGGACAAGTTGTAGACGTATACATGCGTAAGAATGATTCTGGTAAGAAAACCTTTTTAGCCTGGCACATTGAACTAACTTTACTAGCAATAAATCTATTGATTCATTATGATCTTTCCGTCATGTATCAGCGGGATAACGTAAAAACAAAATTGAAAAACGCAACGAATTACTGCCCTGATAGAAGGCAAAAACGGTTCTCTCGGACAACTGAAAAGAAAGAGTTCCGTTATGAAGGTGTTAAAAATTAAACGATTGCTTTTTCCAGTTAACAGATTGTAATTTTTACCTCAACTGTCACTCATCGAGCCTGTCACGCTTAAGACAGGATAAACTCATTTCAGCATACACCATTGTGAAAATTAATTGAAACAAAACGGATAATGTCTAACTAGGAACTTTCACTTTCCCTAATCACGTATACGCCATCTTTTGGCGTTGTTTTTCTTTTTCGACCGCATTTTCCTTTACATTTTTGGACTGATGGATCAAGTTTGTTTCTTCACCTTGATGACATGATTACCATTTGAAAGGCTGACACCAGCAATATCCGCGATCTCTCTAGAAGGCCTGCCAGTTTTCGTACGTAAATTACCTAATGCCAGAAAACAAAAATCAGTTACTTTGGGGGAATCTAAAACTAACTGTATGGTGAAAAAAGTTGTTTCAATTAATTTGCACACAGAGGTTAATAGTTGAAAAAGTATGGTATCAAGCTGCTAGTTGATACAAATTAGGAACAACGTAATCCCAAAGATATAAACCTGTGTGACAACTGCATTAATACCAAAATATCTACGAGAATGGCCAATCAAGTTTTATTTCGCGATTTGATCAGAAAAATTGAATCGGAAACAAAAAGCGGTACATTAACCCCATAACCTTTCATCTAGTGATGAAGACCAATAGGCCAAACTTTGCCAATGCGTGAGAAATATATAAAGCAACTGCCGTCAAATTAGTCTGAGATAGCGCAATGAGTCGTTCACCTAGAGATATCATCAGACTTGCTGATAAAAATTAAAAATGATTCTTTCAGACTTTCAAAGACAACAGTTTCGTTTTGCAGGCGTTAGAATTAACAAGCCGTTTCTTGTCCAAGTTAATAACAATATTCAGATCACCGATACTAGACGTCAGTCTGACCATATCCTTTTTAATTATTAAGACAAAGATTTGAGAACTGATCACAACAGGAATATTAGTGACAAAAATTAGGAACAATGTAGGGCCAAAGATATGCAGCTGAATTAATATAGTAAAGATCTAGAAGAGGGGTCATTTAATACAAATTTCATTTCGTAATTTCATAAGAAAGATCGAATAGGATCAAAAAGTCGTCCAAATATACGATAAACTTAACTTGTAAAGAAAACCAGGACGGCTAACCTTATCAATTGCTGTCTGAAAGAAGATCAAAAGAGTTGATTAGAGCATCTAATACATTGCCAAGAATATAAAAAACTAATAGACCGATGTTTAAAAGGCAGAAATCGTTCGTTTGAGTTCTTAAAGACTTGAACTACAGAAAAACTACAGAAGATGAATTCAAATAAAAAGGAACGACGGTAGCAGGTTGGTTTAATGCAGAAAACAAAACAAAACAGGAGACATTTCAGGACCAAATTTCGAAAAAGATTTTAACACAATATTATACTTATGTATTATAGCCATAGACACAATATCATACAATAGAATGGAAATTCAGGCAGAAAATACTTCAGGAGAGCCAAGAGAAAAATTCCATAATATTTGGCATGGCATTGTGCTGTATCAATAGAAATTAAGTAAAGACTTAGCCTCTTTGGGGGAAACGTTTACAATTATTACGAGCTGACACGAAGATGCATCTCATGATCGCAATTATCACGGTGAGGCAACGGATACATTGATTCCTGTCTGCTAAAACAAATATACGCATTTCAATGTTTACAGCAATTATATATATATATATATATATATATATAGATCATTATTTTGAAATAGATATTTGTACATTCGAAAATATGAAGAGTCTACTTTTTAATATTTCAAGCATTCGACTTCAATTATTGTCGAAAGTCAAAGTCCGTGTTATGTTAAACTTTCTGTAATGGATTTGTACAACAATTTTAAATATGATGCGTTGGTTATTTTTAATTTTCCAGTCTATACAATGTCACGTATATTTGAATATAAATGTTTGTGGCATAGCATGAAATAGATCTTAGTTTGCAGGCTCCTAGATTTATAATTGTTGTGAATAACTTAGAAATTTGAATTCATTATTCATCAAATTTTATGGTAAATAAAGTGTGTTCATATTGTGAATTTTCTGTTAAATATTTTTAGTACATATGATTTTAGTAATCGATAGTCTGTTACAATATAAGAGGCCTAATTTAAAATTCCTAGTTCTGTAAATTTTAAATTCAAGTGTTAGCGATATGCTTATAATGTAAGCCTTGTGGGTCAAAGGTTGAAAGTTTGGATCAGCCGTCACCTAACAGGCAATATTCCCAAGTGAAAGCTGGACAAATTACATACATGCATCATTGTCACAGATTCATATAATGTTGAACATTTGATTAAAACCAGCACTGCGTGTTGTTTTTGAGCCCGGTCATATTTGGAATGTTGAGCAAGACTATAGTTGTTAAGTCAGTGCACACTAAGTCCTATCAGCCTTCTTCAAAGAGGAGAGGTTGATAAGCTTAAACGTAGTTACTATTTAATGTTTATATATTTATTATATTTTTTGTTTGTATGATACATAAGTCTGGGGCTGTATGATTATTTTAATCGCCCAGCGCTTTGTATTTTTCATTAATTTTTACTCTGGTGAGAAAGAGCAGATAAACTTGTTACGCTGTTATAACCATTATTATATTTCGTAGTCCTCATTTTTATTGACATATTCACGACGTTTCCAATGTTTTTTTTGTTTTTTTTATAAGCGTTCCACCCCGAGCAAGGCCACTATTGCGCAGCGGGCTACACAGAGTGGAGAACGGACGGTGAGATATAGGAAATGTCAGAAGGAAGGTGATAGGCGAGTAAGGATACCGAGAATGAGGGTTGGGTAGATTTTGAGAGTGTTGGGAGAATAGTTGAAAGTTAGTGTGATAGGAGGTTTCTATTGACCCGACATTTAAACACCTGGAGATTGTGGTATTGAATGAAGGTGGTATTAAAAGGACATGCCTCCCAGAACTATCATACAAACGCAGGTGTCCCCCAAGGCTCAATCTTAGGTACTACACTCTTCCTGATATATATGATTCCATAAGAGCCCAAATAGGTTTGTACGCCGATGACACCACAGTTTACTCTCGACTCCTACAAAAATCTGGTGGAGGCATCAAAGCTAACCTTGCAGCCGAGATTGAAAAAGACCTCCAATCCATATTGGACTGGGGTAAGAAATGGCTAGTAAATTTTAATGCTTCTAAAACGAAGCTACTCTCAATTAACCATCATCGACAATCTCACCTACATCTCATTAGCATGGACCAGGCTTGCCTTCCAGAGAGTAAAACACTACGCCTCTTTGGTCTCACACTTTCAGCGGACTTGAAATGGAATGACTATATCGAATCCATTGCTAAATCCGCTGCTATGAAAGTCGGTTCTCTGTGTAGGGCCCGGAAGTTTTTTCCGTCTAAATCTATCCTGCACATATATAAATCTACCATCCGCCCGTGCATTGAATACTGCTGCCACATCTGGTCGGGTGCCCCTGCTATTCTCATCGGGCTTCTCGATAAGGTTCAGAGGAGGGTCTGTAATGTGATAGGTACCGACTTGGCAGACCGCCTGCAGTCTCTCTCCCACCGGCTCGACGTGGCTTCCCTGTGTCTCTTCTATAAATACTTTCATGGCTTCTTCTCCGATGAACTTAGATCACTGGTGCCCCCTAAATACGAATTTGAACGAGATACTAGATTAGCAACTAGATCCCACCCTTTTACAGTGAAACCGATAAAATTCAACTGTAACTTCTACTCCAACAGTTTCTTTCCCCGCACTTCCCGACTGTGGAATTCCCTTCCACACGATTGCTTCCCCGACGGCTACAATCTCCAGGAGTTTAAATGTAAGGTCAATAGACACCTTCTAACACACTAACCTGCTCGTATTCTATCAAACACTCTTCCCATCTGCCCAACCCTCATCCTCGGTATCCTTACTCATCTGTCACTTTCCTCCTGACATTCCCTATGTCTAACCACTCCTTCTCTTTACCTTCTCCTATGTAGCCACATGCGCAATAGTGGCAGTGGAATGCCTTGCTTGGGGTGAGATGATTAAAAAAAATTGTAGCTGTCGGGAAATCAGACATGTGGAAGGGATTTTTTACGCTCCTACATTATTTTTCTCTTTCTCAATTCTTTAATTTCCCCCCTCTGCTGTGGCCAGATATAGAACTCACAACTCTGGTTCATGTCACTAAATAACTTCAACCAGCGCATTCATTTAATAGGCCTGATGTTTTTGTGGATATCAGTAAATGAAGGCCGAAGTGTACAAGAGGCTGAAACGTCGTGAATATAACAATCAAGATAAGGAAAACCTTCCTGACAATGTAAATAATGTAAATAATTACAATAACTCTAATTAATGGTTAATTATTTAATTAACTATTAAACCTTCCGCACATCTGAACTTAGAAGACCTGGACTTCCCAACTGGTCATTTACAAAGGTAGTGACCAAGCTCTATGTTGCTTAACTTCTGTTATTACAGAGGAATCGGTGTTTTAACTTTATGTAGACTTAATCTTATGCACCTGAGATTGATGAATAAATTCAAATTCAATTATTCTCTTTTACAGTGCCAAATATATGTGATAAAGAAACTAGAATATTAAATGGATACTAATTTTGAAATCAACACACTCAAAATAAATATCCAGATTCCCAGTATCTACATACTATTTGACATTAATGACAGGTACCCAATTTAGGTCTGAGTATCAGAATCTGAGCATAAGATGCATACATACCTACAGGGAGTGGGCAAAATATTGGAACCACTTAGTACTATCATAGCATAATTTGAAAAATTGGATTAAATTGGCAAAATCTTATCTATTTTATATTTTTTGACATATTGGTAATCATTCATTTTTTTGCTAAAAGTATGTTTAAGATATTATTTAAATAAATTTATTAAAATCAACAGTAAGAACTATTTATGAATATGAAGCGATCAACTTCATCCTATAGTTCAGGAACTGTTTCAGGTGAGCAATGCCATATTTCAGGGTAATAATGCACTTATTCATACTGCTAGAGTTGTAGCTGAATGGCAGGAAGAAAGTTTTAAAAGGAATAGATCATCTTAATTGGCTAAGATAGTCCCCAGATCTCAATATCATTTAATATTCATGGTTGATTTTAGAAAAACAATTAAGGAGTCGATATCCTCCATGATCATCATTGCAACATTGTGAAATTTATATAAAAACAATTGAAATTCAGTCAATCTCACGCAGAGTTCAAGATGTAATTACTGCGAAATGCAGTTCTATCTCATATTGAAATAAATTTACTTGAAATTTCAAGGGGTTTCTATAATTTTGTCTACCTCCTGTGTATACAATATATTAAGTTCTTCATCAACTTTCATTTCAGGAAACGATGCACGGAACTGACCTGAGGACAATGCATCAGTTACAATAACTGGAATATATATATATATATATATGTGTGTGTGTGTGCTGAGAAAATCTCGATCTTATACAAGGAGTATTTAAAATGAAAATATAATTGTCCATATAGTCAAATTTTGAGAAGTATATCTAGCTGAAATCTGCAGCAATGCCTGGTCGCCATCTATAAAGCAGAGTAAATTGAAAGGACTGAACAGCCCTTTCCTACACCCTCTTTTTGGTCTTCAAACATAGAATGCCTCGTTGTGCTCTCTTTTGACGAGACGTCTTATAACACAGACGGAATAATTGAAAAGTATATTTCCGCATGAACGTATCACATGAATAGTTTACTTCAAACATTATTTTAACGGATACCCGTACTTGTAACCAATATGCAACAAAGGGTTAACGTCTATTTCTTTAAATTAACATTGTGTTTTTATTTTAATAACTTTTAAGACAATTACTTTATTGTTTTAATTTCCATCTTGTCGCGTTAAAACAATATATTAACTATTTATTTGTTCAATACACATTCAAATTAAAACACACTGGCACTTTCTGTCATTACGCCAACTGTTGTACTTGAATGTCTCAATATTAATTCGTCTACACCCACAAATCTTCTAAGATATAAGTTCTCCCAGCACTTCATTCAACTAATTTGGTAGCATTTTGAATTTTTTTAAAAATTTCCTTATTTCTGTTATTCTCACTATATATATATATATATACATATATATATATATATATATAATTATGCGTATGTGTTCCGTTAAAAACGACCGACAAGAAAGATTTTATTAATTTTTTATTTAATTTTTCCAGTATTCTTACATGTTTCCCTTTCGCTGGTGATAAGGAATATAAAAATGTTTCATAATTTTCGAATTTTCAAGCGCTTTCAGCCTCTTCACTGGCCATTTTCTAGGATGTTATTTTCCCGTTGTTCTTATGCTCTCATATTTAACCAAAAATAATTTTTCGTTTTTTTGTTTTTTGAAAAGGAGAGTTCTTTAATGCTGTCAAGTAAAACTTTCAGAACTCCATTTCCACTGTTAAATAATGTAAGGTTGATGATAGAAGAAAGTTGTATGATATATAGTGCCTCTCTTATAGCCATGTGCCTGTGATATTGTGATTTAAATATTGATATTTCAAGTTTTATATCTATCAAGTTATGTAAATTTTATATCTTACAAAAATAATTACATTATAGACAAACATGAGGTCATAAAAACACCGGAAAAATAACATCCTAGAAAATGGCCAGTGAAGAGGCGCTCGAAAAGTCGAAAATTATGGAACATTTTTACATACATTTCCTTTTTATTGGAGATAAGGTAAGAATACTGGAAAAATTAAATAAAACAAATGAATAAACTTTTGCTTGCCGGTCGTTTTTAACGAAACGTGTTTAAATTAAAGATTGCTGCCGAAGTAAACTTTAATATATATATATATATATATATATATATATATTTCTAAATCCCAAAACGAATGTGTATATAGATAAAATCTCAAAATCTTATATTAATTTTATCATTATTAAAAATAAGCACCGAAACCTGATATCTTTTGCTTTGTAGTATACGATTAATATAACAATAATATTTTTCTCTCTCTCTCTCTCTATATATATATATAATGATGAACAATCATTTATTGTTACTGATATTCGCTTTCTAATTTCATGTAAATGGCTGCTGCAAGAACAATAAAATTTCAGCTGATATAAATATATTGACTGAAATTCAACATAATTTTGGGAAAAGTCAGAACAATCATCAACAAAAATTGCAAACCTGGGCGAAATAAGAATTTAATTTTGTGAGAAATTATTTAGTGGATTGATCAACTAGAAAAAGATGTTGCACGGGTATAAACGGAAAATTATATACGATGTAAAACATTAAAAAATATCTGTAAACATGAAAACAACACATCTACCATATAACATCCCAAAAAGAAATGTTTATAAAAGTAGTACATTACAACTGATTTCTGAACAAAAAACGCTTGGTGAGCCGTGATCGCCAACATCCTAAAGGAACATGAGTTTCAAAACAAATTTATACATTAAAATAATAGTTTCCTCAACTGTTGATGTCAGCGCCAATATAAATGCTGATAATTTTGGATAACACGTCAATGAATTGTGTGCCATAACCAAGAAGGTTTAGGTAAGCAATTTATTCAGGTGAGTGTGGTCAGAAAGAAACGGGAAATGAAAAGGAGAAAACTGAGTTATAAAAACTTCGGTTCTTTTCAGGTCAGCGTAAGATGAGAGAATGAAAGAAACTGAAAACAATGGGTAGAGAAAAATTTCTTACCTAAGTGGAAAAGTTAGTTATATTATGGGAAAATGGTTGGAGGAATAAAAGCGTCTAAGAAGAAAAGCTCTTGTTGACTTTTGTATAAATGTGGAGAAGAGAAAAAGACGAGCGAAAGAGGAAACAAGGAAATACACTCTTGTGCAGATTAACTGAAACAAAAGTAATGATATCTTCCTGGGGTCTTTCTCACTTTTCCCGATCACGTATACGTCGTCTTTTGGCGTTGTTTCCTCTTCTTTACGTTTTGGACTGATGAAGCCAATCTTTTTTTTCTTCGCTTTGATGACACGACTGACAGCTGAAAGGCTGCCATTAATAATATTTGCGATCTCTCCGTAACACTTTGCCTATTGTGTTCGGGCAGCGTTACAATTTTCGCTTCTTTGGAGTAACAGACAATGGCCGTAAAACAATTAATTGACAGTTGAGTTGATAGGCGTGATCAAAATCTGATGTAATCACGGATGAAACTATATTTTTCAAGGTAAAACAAATTTTATCATGCACTCATTCAGATAGATTTATTATACTGTACACCACTGCAAATGACTTAATCCGAGGAACAAATGGAAACCGTCTCTCTAGTGAGTTTAAAACGGATCATATAATAATTATGGTTGTTTTGTTTTTATGGCATATCAACCTCGGCGGGTCATTTATTGCCAACTAAATTTTATTTATTTATTGCTGATAATACCTTTATTTTCAACAATTTATTGTTGTTTTTTATATAAATTTTGTGTCTGGTAATACTTTTTTTCTTTTTAGAGTATCAAGATTCATTGGGGTTTGTTTTTAAGAGCAGGGTCCCCTAGTCCTACCCTGTTATTAACCCATAACTGGAGGGAAGGGACGGATTAATACTTTTCTCAAGGGTACCAGTGCTTAAGTGAATGCAGGGTTTTCAACTGGAATTCGAACTCGGCTTACCGATTTCTCTTTCCGAGGCGATATCCACTGTACCACAACGCACACCCGTCATTAAACGCTTACAGCACCTGGTATTCCCAAGCGGTTACCCATCTAAGTACTGACAGGCTCAACGTTGCTTAACTTCGGTGATCGAGCGAGAACCGGTGCATTCAACGTGATATGGCCGTAAGCGGATCATAGAGTAAACGAAAGGGAACTATAGCAGTTGTTTCAATGAATTTGCACAATTGTTTATAACGGTAAATGTGGCATTGTTTTCTTTTTTGTTGAAATCGAGGTAACGCTTCTACAATTCTGAAACAGGTCAGTGTGAATGGTAATGGGAATTTAAGCCGTTTCGTTATAAAGAAACATTGGGCATTCATTTATCGAACAGTTTTTATTATTTTCATTCGAAATTTATGAAGTCTTTCACTTAAAATAATTTTTCTGGGAGACAGATTTTTTGGTAGATTTCTTCAATTGCGATTGTGTAACGTTAGTCTAGAATGTACAAACAAGTTTGGTTTTTACCAAGACTCACCGATCTCACCCAAAGGTTTTTCTTACTACGGACCTGAAGAAGCGTCTGTACTTAGCATACAGTTTACTTTTATTGATTGAATTAGGCGCCATGCATGACATCCATATGTGACTATTCCAATTCCTTTTTTATTCTTACTGTTCCGTTTGTTCTATTCTTTCAATGTAAAAAAAAAAAAAAGAAAAAAAGAAAAATGACGGCAATTACCTTTGAACTTGTACAGATGTATACTATCACGGGTTAGGGATGCTAACTTATCTTTTTTGTTCAATTTCACATCAGAATAAGGCAATGCCAATTCCCGATATGTCGTTGACTTCTTGATAATACCTGCGTGGGAAGCGAAAACCTTGTTATAGTAGCGACTTCGGAAAGGTATACGCAAATTCTCTTAAAAAAAAAATCTTCAGACAAAAACAAAACTTGCTACAACAAAATTTAACACGCGCACTGTTTCTATTTGCTCGTCTCTAACTGGACAGTCCTTTACATTCAGCCATCACTCCTGTTTCTCAATGAAAAACTTTGAAATAAAACAGAAGCAACAGAAAACTCGAATCTAGAAGAAATCTCCGGAACTTCAAACTCACTTATTCTAATAAGTATTCAAATTTTAAACGAAAGAAGAAGACAAGCAAGAGAAAAGTTCGAACTCAGACCGAAGAATTAGAAATTATAGAAATTGGCGATGTGAGCGCCAATATTTGCTTTTCATATTTAACAACATCAACTCTTGTGGAAATTGTTTTTGCTTATCCATCACCTCACAGAACATAACGAATTTCCATGCAAATAAAGAATTACGATCAATCAATGATAACTCGATATGGAAATATTGCACCTATCTTTGAAGCCGTTAAGGAAACTATTAATAAGAAATATCCAGGTCTACTGGTATTTAATTTCCTGGAACTGGCATATTTGAATTTGCCATTTGAAATATACGAAACTCATTAGAAACTTAGCCGGAATTATTAACGTGCTTCTTTTTGGCTATGGACGGGTGTTTCTTTATATTCAGAGTTTATAGACAGATGCATTTTCTGCTATATTACTTTTTGCTATGTAAGCAAAATATCAAGAAATAGCAAATTTCGTTAGAAATAAACAAAGTATGTTAAAACATTATATAATATTAATCCAGTTGTATTTTAGTAAATGTTTGACAAATCGCTTACAGATGAAGAGAAGATCCCGGAACAATATAAATGTAATTCCACAGGAGGATTCTAATTATACTATGGATAAAACATGATAGCCACTTGTCGGTTATACAGAAAATTAGTATCAAAATAGACACTTGCACAGCGAGACTATTCTGAGGACCCTAGATATTATGCCAGGATTTGTCATCGGCGGCCACAATTTGAACAACATAAGGTACGCATGTTGCTGATAACAGACAGGTAAAGGAAACTACAATACCTACAAAAGGTAACTGAAGAAAGTGACAAGAACGAACTACAAATAAACTGCAAGAAAACTGAATGCATTGTCATCACCAAAAAGAGCAGCCTAAAATGCCAAATACAGGTGGCGATACTAAACTTAAGCTGGTAAAAAATTTAAATACCTGGGAAGTGTTATAACAGAAGACGGAAAGTGCGGCACAGAGAACCGAAGGCGAATTGGCATGGCGAAAGACACATTCTAGAAGCTGAGTAGAGTATTAAGAAACAGGAAATCTTCGTTAGAAACAAAGAAGAAAGTACTAAATTGCGACGTGATGTCTGTTCTTCACTTCTTCAGTGAATGCTGGACAATATCATCGAACAGGAAGGAAAAACTTAAAGCTACTGAAAGATGGTTCTACGGAAGGATGCTGCGGATATCATGGATCGAGCATGTGAGCAATGATGGGGTTTTAGAAAGGATGGAAACGAATACGAAATTAACACTGAGCATCAGGAAGAGACAGCTAAAGTTCCTGGGGCATACAATGAGGAAGGATGGCTTAGAGAACTTGATAATAACAGGCCAGATAGAGAGAAGGGGAGACAGGGGAAAATGTAACGTACTTGACTGGTCTGAGCCGGTAGATGGCAGAACGGAGGTTGCAGGAGAAAGCGTGCTAAGAGCCACCAGCGATAGGGAGACGTGGGAGGCCATGATCATCTACGTCCTGAAACGACAAGGCTCATAGAAGAAGAAACTTTAAATCAATCAGATAGACAGTATTGAAGTTTGTGGAATATGAGGCTTACAAGATGCGTGTGGGGCAGAGAAAATTGAGTGACATACGTAAAAAGATTGTTTAAATGGATGCCAGAACTGAAAGGAATACAAGGATATAACAAGCTGTGGATAGACATGGCCGCTTATGCCCTTTAAGGAGATGGGACATGAATGTTGAAACACACCCCTGTAAAATGTAAGAGACTTTGTTAGAGATGTCGGAGTACTCAAATTATTTGCGATGAGAGAGAACAGTATATATTTTTCTGTGAAGAAGTTTGTCACTTAACTGAAAAGATTCATGCGGACTTTGACGTTTTGTGAAGAAACGGTTATGATAACTGAATTCCAGCCCTGACGAGTGATATTATCATAACAGTGCCTTTACGAAACACTGAAGTCGGCAGAAATCTGCTCAATTAAGTAACAAACATCTCCACATTAATAATTCAATATGGAACACTTTACGACAAAAGAAAAAAAATTTGCTTACCAAAATATCTTTATCAGTAAACCATTAAATTACAAGTATCTTGCCAGGACGTATTATCACAATATATATAATTTTTACATTCGAATGCATACATTCAGTTTGCATATACTTCTGTATAAACTGAGTTTGAGTATAGTGTGACCCTTGATTAATTTTTGCATTAATTTTAACCCATATCTCTCAAAATAAAAATCTATAAATGATGCAATTCTTCACTAAATTATATATTTGTATAGTGAAACCATATAAAAAAATATAAAAATCGCCTTACACTATTGCATATACAGTATTTACAAGTAAAATTTATCCTTGAAGGCAATATAAAACGAAATTTAACTTTAAAGTTTTTGTTTATTCCTACCGAACTTTGCATTCACTTACGCGCAAATACCCTTGGGAAAGTAATTAATCCGTCTCTTCTCTCCAGTTATAGGTTAAAATAAGACAGATCGGGTTCTATAGCCTTGCCTGGCAACCGGTCTACCAAAGAAAGCAATGGCAATATGCTGCGGGATAATCTTCTGCCCAGTCAGTCATATCTCTTTCGAGATATAATCGCCCAAAGCGTGTATCACGTATGGCACTTAACTGACTATTGAACTATCAGATTTGCTGTAAAAACAACACTACTTACAAATACATTCTCTTCTGAAATTAAAACTGAATTTAAAACTACTTGGGTATGCGACAAGCAACTGTACCTCGTAAACACATAAATAAAACAAATCATTACATCAACAATTAACGCTTTCCTTTATTGCATAGGAGTTTCTGGATTAACATACATGAGCAAAAAAAAAGATATTATAGAGTTTTACAGTCAGCAGATGCTTACCTTTCCACACTTATAGAAACGGACTAAGCCGGATGCATTGACTTCATAGTGAGGCGGTGTTATTTGTCAGACATGTGATGTGAACGGGATTTAACGGTTTGAACATATGATTATTGTGACCAGAAAAAAAATGGCCATTCTATCCGGGATGATAATGACTACAGATGTTCTCAACTAACAGAACATTTCAGAAGGATGTGACACCCGGATCTATATACTGGAAGGTGAAGGCAACGGGTGCCTACAGCTGATGTTAAAAAACAAAAAAAAAAACGAAAAAAAAACATCAGAGAATGAGAAAATTTGACAGACAGAAAATGGGAGTATTGCATCACATCGCGTCCGAATGTAACTTTAATGACATTGGGGTCCACACTCAACACCGATCATTGCAAGGAATTTCGAAGTCGGTGATGTAAAAGGATATATTTATTGCTACTAATGCAACGGTTACTGTACATCAATTGGAAAAGTAATTAATATTGGACCATACATGATTGGCACTGTTTTGCCTGGTCAGAGAGTCACATTTGTAGCTCATAATTTGTAAAAAAAATTATGAGGAAGCAAATCCGAGGTGTCAGTACAAAATCTGTTATCTCTGCTCGCGTGCGCACTATTTGAAGCCTACTTTGTATTTTGTATGCAGTTGTCAGGAGTCAAATGCTTTCTTGCGTAAATTCGGGGGATAGGTGACACCCTGTTTTACTTAACAGAATTACTGATGCTGTCCAAACTTACAAATATTAGTCAATCACTCTCTCTCTCCCTTATATATATATATATATATACACACACACACACAAAAATCTAAAGTGAGCCAAAACCTACCGCGGTTTCACACTACGGATCGTCAGGGCAGCCTTTGTCCTGACGATCCGTAGTGTAAAACCGCGGTAGGTTTTGGCTCACTTTAGATTTTTGTGTGTCTTTGCTCTACTTTTGTATATCTTTTTTTGTACTTTGTATCGAGCACTTTTTCTTGTGTTTGGTTCCGTTTGGGGTTTTTTTTTTTTTACTGCGGAGTATTGAATGTTTTGTTCTTGTTCCGCGGATTTCTTTTTTTTCTCCCCATTTATCCGACGCCTCAGTGCACCGGATTGTAACGGAATTAGGTTCTGTTTATTAGTGGTTTTTTTTGAAGGTTTATTTTAGTATAAATTTACGGCCTACATACTTACAGAGTCTATTTAGTTATTATTTTGATTTATATATATATATATATATATATATATTCAAAATGAATTGAGTTCTTTCGGGGACTGCCATGTGTATACGCCGCTTAATATAACACACTAAAATTTCCTTCTCTGATTCCATGTATCTATCGCTTAGGATTTAGCGACTCCACCTGACACCAAATAGGTCGAGTTTCGATCTAACCACATTGATGATGAAGGCGGACTTTATCGTGTTGCATACAATGTAAACAGGCGCCAGTAGCTCAGAGTGTTTACATTCATTACTGAATGAACTATATATATATATATATATATATATATATATATATGAATTGAGTTCTTTCGATGACTGGCATATGTATACGCCGCTTATATATAACACGCTAAAATTTTCCTTCTGATTCCATGCACCTATGGCTTAGGAGTTAGAGCCTCCAACTCTGTGTGTGTGTATATATATATATATATATATATATATATATAACATTCCGAATTTCATTTCCTGATACATAAACGCATATCTATGAATATACCAAACGAGTGAGTATGCATCTGTATATAATCGACAGCTTATGGAAGACTAAACTTTTTATTGTCACCCTTCAAATTCTTCGCAAATCTTGGATTGATATCTTCTATGTACCGCTTCCTTTCAAGACGTAGGCGACCATGTCCTTCCATATTTCTCTATCCCCAGTGGCTCTTAGTACGCTTTCTTCTTTTATTCTAACCAAATCCCGCTCTGCCATCAAGTTCTTCAGGTCGATCAAGAATGTTACGTATTGCTTTCCCTCTATCTTAGATTCTCCAAACTCTCCTTCCTCATTACATTTCCCAGAAATTTCAGTTTTTTTTCCTCGTATTAAGTACTTGTTTCCTTTTCACTTCCATCCTTTCCAAAATCTCGTCGGAGCTCACAGGTTTGGTCCATGGCATTCTTCTGTAGAAGCTTATTTCGGTTGCTTAAGTCTTTACAACATCTCTGGGGTGGGGATAGTCAATCATTAACTGCCTTATTAAATAACAAACGTCGCACAGCAATCCAGCATTCTTCTTTGTTCCTAGCGAAGGTTTCCTATCTCTCAACTTCTGGAATGCATCTTTGACCACGATAATTCGCCTTCGGATTTCAGTGTTACACTTCCCGTCTTTTGTTAGAAAAATTCCCGTGTATTTAACTTTCTTGATATTGTAGTCCTTTAACCAACCCCAAAGAAAAAACTCACATAATTCATGTCAGAACTCCTAGCTGGCTATTGATACATAAAATCGGGAGTTATTTTTCAATCACCTTGTGTTATTTATATATATATATATATATATATATATATCTCAGACACCGCCTGATGAGACATTGTAGTTTCAATGTCGAAAAATGTACAATTTGTAGTGGATATATAAAAAAATTCTGTACATGTTCTAAAATATAATTTATATATATGTATATTGTAACAAAGTTATAGAACTCGTAGGCTGTTTTCACCTACTATTCATGCATTTACTTTTATAAAGAAAAAGGAAACTGTCTTAAACGAAGCTACCTCTCCTCACCCAAAGATATCTCTAAGGCCGACTAAATCAGAATAAGCTCCCAACCCACACTCACTTAAACATCATATCATCATAAATAAACCGTTTTTTACCATTTAATTTTCATTTCAACTAATCACCTGATGAGAAGCGCACATAGCAGCTTCGAAACGCGAAAGTTTTTGTGTAGTAATACTATGAATTTATAAACCATTGTAACCACCATTACAATATATATATATATATATATATATATATATATATATAAACACAAAATTAGCACAGTAATTGTTCCGAAAAGCCTTCGGGTATATACGCGGAAGGAAAAAATGGTTATAAAAAAGAAAGAGCTAAGCGCATGAACATCAGCCAAAGCGATTTGGACCGAGTCAGTACGTAGCCCAAAGAAAAAACCCGAGGCGAGTAATCAATAACAAAAGAGCATTCAATACATAAGCAGAGTAGAGTAAGTAAATTAAACCTAGTGAGCCAACAAACCTACCAAGGTTTCACCTAAACGGATCTTCAGGGAACCTCGACACAAAACCTAGCTAAGAGCACTCGCAGACGCTTATAGTACAACTGTGTAAATTCTCAAGAAAATCGGTTCAGCTGTTTTGGAGTCTATAGGTAACAGACACACACATACGAAGTTACATTTTTAAATAAGTCTAGAATATATATATATATATATATATCTCAGAGGGATATCGATAGAGATAAATAGAGATCGATAAATAAGAAATACAAACAGATATCGAGATAAAAATATAGATAGTGATAGAGACAGTGGAATAGTGATAGGTTTAGACAGAGAGACAATGATACCGACAGAGACAGCAGGATAATTATAAGGAGATATAAATAAAGGGAAAGGGATTGATGAATATGGAGAAATGGATAGATGCAAATATAGATATACCGACATACATCTATAATTATATAGATCGATATATCGAAAGAGTGATAAAGACCGATAGATTACAGACTGATGAATAGAGAGAGGTAGAGACGGACTGGGACAGTGACTGGTAGAGGAAGAGAGACACAGATATTGAGATTGATAGACAGAGAAAGAGATAAATAAAAAGAGATATAGTGACATACATCTATGTAGATCGATACGTACAGTGAGAGAGAGAAAGAGGGTGGTAGTGATAATTAAAGATAGAGAGAAATATATGGAAATAAATCGAGAGAGACATATATATATATATATATATATATATATTCATATTCTAAACATATACTGTTAAATATAAGAGGCAATGGATGTCTATTATGTTTAATCATGAGGCGTTCGAAACATCATATTTTGGCTTTAATTTCATTTGAAAATAAAGACAAAATTTCTCAACATTTGGATAATTTTTTTATTAAGTTGGTTCTTGTGACCTCTCTGAAGATGGCTCATGTGAGCCGAAAGCTTAGAACCAACTTAATAAAAATTTATCTAAATGTTGGAGAATTTTTGTCTTTATTTTCAATTGAAATTACAGCCAAAATACGATGTTTACAACGGCTCATGATAAAACATAATAGACATTCATTGTCTCTTATATTTAACCATATATTTTTAGAAAAATATCTGCTGCCTCGATAGACACACTCTTTCTCTCTCTCTATATATATATATATATATATATATATATATATATAGATCGTCATACACCTTCAAGTCCTACCTCCGGATATGTCATCAGTGTTATTCATGGTCATCAGCAAAAAGAGTAAGCCAAAATGCCAAATACAGGTGGGGGATATTAATATCAAGCAGGTACAAAAATTCAAATACCTGGAAAATGTTCTAGCAGAAGACGGAAAGTGCGACACAGAGATCCGAAGGCGAATTGGCATGGCGAAGGACGCGTTCCAGAAGCGGGGTATAGTATTAAGATACAGAAAACTTTCACTAGAAACAAAGACGAGAGCACTAGATTGCTATGTGATATCAGTTCTTCAATATAGTAGGGAATGTTGTACATTATCAAAAAAAATGAAGAAAAAATTTGAAGCAGCTGAAATGTGGTTTTATAGAAAAATGCTAGAAAAATGCTACGGATATAATGAACCGAGGATGTGAGCAATAATAAGATGTTGGAAAGAATGGAAACGAAAAGAAAATTAATATTGAGCATCAGAAGGAGACAACTGAAGTTCATGGGACATGCAATGAGGAAGGTGGGCTTGGAGAACGTGATACTAACAGGCCAGATAGAGGGGAAAAGAGACGGCGGAAAGCAGCAGATAACATATTTGAAGAGCCTGAGCAGGTGGATGACAGAACGGGGGCTGCGAGATGTTACAGGAGAAAGCGTGCTTAGAGCCACCAGAGATAGGGAAACGTGGCAGGCCATGATCGCCTACGTCCTGAAAGGACAAGGCACATAAAAAGTTGTTACTTCCAAGTCATAAGAAGTTTTGGGTCTAAACAACATACTGCTTCGTTGGGTGACCCGACCCGATTGTGATCAGCATTCGGTCCACATACAGAGGCAAAAAGCTACGCTCAGTATAACGTGTTATTTATTCAAGCGGAATAATTCAATTGCTAGTCAGATGACCACTCTTAGCTATTCTGTTTGTTAGAAAGACCACCGAGGGTGGAAAAGATAGAATCGGTCACCCGTGTATTAATTTTCGTATTTCCCTAATTGTTTCTTGTATATCCTCTCTTTTCAACTATCAATCTATGAACTAATCTTCAAGGTAACCACCTCAAAAAATATTAAGGATTACCCTAATCTTGACGAAGGTGAGAATAGATTGATTCTTTATTTACAGTTGTAGTATAAATGTAGTCGCGTAAACAATGATAAAAATTAAAGAAAAAATGAAATAAATTATGTTAATATATACAATTTAACACTGTTCTTTACGAGTTAGGACGGATTTTTTCATTATTTGCAATTGTTGTTTTTATGAACAAATTTAAAAAAATAGTGAATCTCGAATGTCGCAAAAATAACTAAAATAAACTTTGACAAGATATTTAAAAATGCCTAACGTAAAGACTCTCGTCTTTAATTATTGAGTGGGTTATATGTAAATACGATCAATGATAACATTAATGACTTGACTGACGCAAAAAATGTAAATGTGAGGAGGGACATCAGGGAATCCACAACGTTCTCGTCAAGCGAGTATTGTACGCATGAAATATGTATCACTTGTGTATTAAAAAAAGTAAGAAATAAAAATAACATAAAACCGATTACACCGACCAAAGGCTAACATTTGAACAATCCAAACCTGGTTAACACGGCCGACAATACACGAGTAATATACATCGTCACCATAATTTGTACAATTATAATTTTTATCTCTGTCTAGTGATCAGATTTCTTAACTATTCGCCTCTCATATTTACACTTCACTTTTTTTCATCTGGATGGTAATAGTTTTATTATAAGTTTATAATAAAACAGTTTATTGCAACACAAGAGCCGTTGTGTTTCGGTACTATTTTATTAGCACCTCATCAGGTAGCGAAATATTTTTTACTATTAGGAATTATTATATATAGAATCCTTATAAAAAAAATTACCAAATCCAAACACTTAAGGCGGGGCATATTTTTGAGGTTTATCTCAGCTAACAAACATAAAATCAGGTCATGATGTATTGGAGAAATTTGATTGTAGAAGTAATGGGAGATAGAGTTAAAATGACTTAAGACCCAGACATTTTCCATGCCAGTGATGACATGAATTTATATATATATATATATATATGGTGCAATTTTTGCAAGTCTGAAAAATTATCGTGTCATTTTGAAACGGTTACTGGATGTTCTTTAAGTTGTTAGTCAACGCAAAATAGTGAACATAAGCCAAAGACGCAGAGTTTTTTTTTTTAATACATTGCACGTCAAACATATGTAGTAGACTTAGTGGGTGATCTTTCCATTAAACCGCAAAAAAATAAATTCAGAAAGTGGGAGAATCAATCCATATATGCTAGGGAATAGATTCTAGATATCTGGTAAGATTGCATTAGGAATAATTAACTATATTTTAGAGTTTTTTTAGACGATGATGACAAATGGAAGTTATTTCAGTACCTTTATTGAGTAAGTTTAGTTTTGGGAATTTGATAATTTGTAATTTTTCTTGTAATTGGAGTAGATAGACTGAACTATCGCCCGGTTCACACTCCACCCACGTATATTGAACAGGTGTAGAGGCTCATCCCTTGTTCCCTGTTTAGGATGTGATTTCCGGATTTCTCTTTTCCAATCTTTCCATTTTTCTTTTTTGTTTATTTTTTTCTCTTTCAAATTGGAGTAGATAGACTAAACTATCGCCCGGTTCACACTCCACCCACATCTATTGAACAGGTGAAGAGGCTCATCCCTTGTTCCCTGTTTAGGATGTGGTTTCCGTCTTTGTCTTTTCCAGTCTTTGCTTTTTTTATTTTTTCAATTGGAGTAGATAGACTAAACTATCGCCCGGTTCACACTCCACCCACGTCTATTGAACAGGTGAAGAGGCTCATCCCTTGTTCTCTGTTTAGGATGTGGTTTCCGGCTTTCTCTTTTCCAATCTATTCACTCTTACGTAGCCCCTTGCACACCAGTGGCCTTACCGCCTTGCTTGGGGTGATATAAATGTAATAAATTGGGGCTCATGTAAAGATTTTCAAGTTTTTTTTTAAATATTTTCCATTTTACGTTAGGAGTTTTATTAGCATTTTTTAACTGTCAATAATAAGTAGAAAGTGATGTGCTATTGCGGTAAGTTTTATTATTAAAATATAAGGTGCGAAAATATTAGCGTGTTATTAAAAGTATTCTTGGTACACCCAATGTAATATTTTATTATTTTTATTGTATGGTGGAAATAGAGCATATATAGACTATAAACATTTAGACATTTATCTGCTATTGGACACTCAATAGATTTTCGGCAATTGCAATTATTGTTAATTTGATAGTTTTTTAGATTGTTGTTTATTGTTTATATTATATCTGTTTAACATTCTATGATTATGTTTTTTGATGATCTTCTCAAGGTTATCACTACAGCGATAGCTTAATTTCAGTCAATTTCTGTTAAGAATTTTGTTAAGTGGGATGTATTAACTAATTATTTGAGATCCTCCTACAATTTCAGTTTATATCGTTGCTTGAATCAGATTCTAAAGCTTCGGAGTTAGCGACTTGGTTTGAGATATCGTGGCTCTGGGAGGCACAGTCTTATGATTAAAGGAGCTTGGATGAATTCCTACTTGGAATATGTGAATGAGTGGCGCTATATCAAGTTTAATTAGTTACCTCATCGTCACCGGGGCCCGTGGTACAGTTGGTATGACATCTGCTTAATAACACAACTGTCTGGGTTTCAGTTCCTGGTAGTGGATGCGCACTGCCGATGAGTCCTAGATAAAGGACGAAACGGCCGTCCAGTGCTTTCTGTCTAATAAAAACTTGATGAATTATCTAAATATGTTTTTAGTTATAGAGTTTCATAGGCAGATATATAAATAGATATATAAAAGGTAAAGAGAGGGCCAGAAATAGATAGGGAGTTAGTGTTACCTGTAGAAAGAGATGCATTTAGATAAATGAGATATAGATACATGTAGATAAATCGGTAGATAATGGGAGAAGTTTACGCAGATATATATTAAAGAAAGATTTTCCATATATGCATCCCATGTTTTGTAGACATAATAGGTCAATGAAGACATTCGAGAGATAAAGAAATAATAAATATATTTATTGTATATTGTTAAGACTACATCAAACAGAAGAATGATACGAAAAGATTTTAGAGATTTATGAACTTTGAAAACAAGAAATAAAATAAACTATGACTTTAAACGGGTTATTGTTTTCGCGTTATATTTATTAAATCTAGTACTTCTAGGCTATTCGTTTCCCCATGATTAGTCTTGTGGTTTGTCAATGTTTTTCGTTTATATTATATTCACTGAGCATACCCGGATGCCTGTCCGATCAGACAATGTGTGCATTCATTAAAAAAAAAAAAAAGTATTTTAATCGAACTTTCGTCGCTCTTGATGACATTTAAATATCAACGCTGAAAGTAAGCATCTGACGTCATCAGTAGCAACCGGACCGTAGTAATAATGAAGTTGGGTGCGTCCTTTTAGTGTTTCCAGATACTAGATCTTGTCAGTAATAGGACACATGAGAAAAAATAAAATACGCTCCACAAAAATGTGCTACTTCATTTTATTCCTTGTTGAAAAATGACACCACAATTCCGCTTTTTAAAATCTATCCCATCATTCTTTATTTTGCACACAGTTCTATTATTATTATTATTATCAGTTTGGTGATGATAATGGTTTTGGTGATATTTTTTACTAATTAACCCATAGCTCAGGGAGAGGTGACGGATGCATTCATTTCCCAAGATTATTTGCGTGTAAGTGAATATCACGAACATGCTTGAAATTGGAACTCGGCTTTCCTATTAACAATTCCGAACAAGCAACCAGTATTCACAAGTGGTCACCCATCTAGGGACTGACCAGGTTGAACGTTGCTCAACTTCATGGATTATACGGGGACCTGTTTCAGTTGATGTGTCCGTAAGCCGCTTCTGTTTAGTCTAAATGCATGATACATTATTGTTTTATCCCTCGAATGTCTTTCATCGACCAGCTATATATATTGTTCTCTTTTGCTTCCTCTCTCTCTTATATATATATATATATATATATATATATTATTAAAGAGTTTTTAGTCAAAGTCAAATTAAATGAGTAAACAATTGTATTAAAAATGAACCATCCACATTTTAAGAAAAAAAGATTATAAAAATTTAAGACGTAAATCTTTTAAGTATTTTATATATATATATATATATATATATATAACCTTCCCTGAAGATCCGTTTAGGTGAAACCTTGGTAGGTTTGTTGGTTCACTAGGTTAATTTACTTATTCTGTTTTGCTTACGTATTGACCACTTTTTTGTTTTTGATTACCCGTCACGAGTTTTTTCTTTGGGCTACGTAATTTGACTGATGCTCTTTCTTTTTTTACAAATATTTTTCCTTCCATGTATATACGCGTAGGATTTTTCGAAACGAGTATAGTGATAAGTTTATATATATATATATATATATATATATATAAGGCGCGTGATCGACTGGTTAAAAAATAGACTTCCGTTCCATGAATCTTACCATGGTAGATTTGTCAGGAAGGAAAGTTTTTTCATATTATCGATGTGAAGAAGGCTATTCTTTGGAATCCGTCGCTCATTTTGCTAACACGAATTAACAAGTCATCGTGGCCAAGGATTTGATTACCCTGGCCTTGTTCAGATTCCTGTTTCCGCTAAAAGCGGTCTCTCTTCCAGAAACAGTAACTCAGGTCTGCTCGGTATAATTGTTGTACAAACCACAGGTGGCCTCTCTGGGTGTTAAGCAGGCGTCTGCAGTAGGAAATAGATTGCCACCTTAGTAAATAAGCATCATTCGATAAGAATGGCCACTTTATAACAGTCGGTACTTCCATTCATTTCCGATATCTAAATCTTAAATTGAATTTTTAAAGATTAGAAAGTTTTCTTGAAACTTTTTATTTTAGTTTGAATTGAAAGCTGAATGTTTAAATTTACAATTTCTAGTAAGCAAAATACTCTGATGTATTTCAAGCAGTAATAATATTGATCGGAAACTAAAATTGAGATTTTTTTTTAATCTTTCAATTTTTTGGACATTTTTAAGCAATCGACACATTTGTAAATTAAATTTAATTCTTAGTTTTAAAGATCTTGCAAAAATAAAATATCTGTGTCACGCGATGTTTAGAAAATTAGCAAATTTAATATTAGATTAATCTGATTTACTCATAGCATGAAATTTAAATTAAAACAATTTTTAAAAAGGTGAGATGAACTTTCTATCCTTTTGTCACAGTATTTCAAATGTATTGACAAGTTGACATGCGAGATAAAATAAGTGTATGGCAATCACAAGTGACATCGTACAAATTTTGTACGTGTAAGGGGAAAAAACTCTGAAACAAATGGCATTTTATTTTGCGCATAGAAATTACAAAACAAAAGAAAAACTTGAAATACACACAAAAAAATTAAAATTATTTTAAAAGTACAAAAGCACGATGATTTGTATTAAACAATTCAATTTTCGTTTATTAAACAATCTTCGCTTAAATTTTTGAACTAAACCCAACAGAACTTTGAAATATTTAAAAAATATATTTTCAAACATTAAAATTATTATAATTTAAAACAATTGAAGCAATTTTTAAACTTTGATTATTAATCGCAATAATGTCTTTAATTTACATTATTTATTCAAACAATTAAAAGCTTATCAAATTAATTTTTGTCATAGTTATATTACAATTTTCCATTTTATTATTTTCGGACATAAAGTCAGTTTTACGTTCCCTAAGGAGCTCTGCGTTTAACTAATAAAACCATTTATAGCAACAAAATTTAATTTCTAAAAATTTAATGAATTTAATTAGAAGAAAGTAACAGATGTGATATATATATATATATATATATATTTTTTTTTAAACATCTTGCCAATTTTATATATATATATATATATATATATAATTGGCAAGATGTTTTAAAAATAATAATTTAAAAAATAATAAAATTCATTTGTGAATAATTTCTGGAAGTTTCATTAAAATGCGACAATTATTTGATTATTTCAAGAAATTTCAAATTAATGTTTGTCAACGGAGAAAAAAAACTGAATAATGTATTACCTTTTTCATTTTAAATTCCCTTAACGATTTGGTTACCCGCTAACTAAAATCAAAACAAGTAATTATTACCAAAATTTCAAACCTGTTAGAAGGGATTAAAAATACTAAAAAATAATAAAAAAAATACTTTGATATTTCCTCTTAATAATAATATAAATATTTTGATGAAAAAAAGTTCGTTTTTAATTAAGTTTTTTTTTTATTCATACTATGCTGTTTTTTCAGCGATTTAGTGGAGGTACCCATAAACAGAATATTTGAAGGCTACACGTATTTTAAAAATGGTTATCCACCATCCCTTATTGTATATATTAACTTGTGCGTGTTCGAATATCTGCGTATGTGTTTATGTGAAAATATCTGCGTGTATGGAAATTTTGGCGCCGACTGGGTTGCCATAAAATCTTTTTTTCTCAAAGTCCACGTGAACGCTTAGCGCTTTGCTGAAAGAAACAAAAAAAATAACTGGGATTGGTGTGTTTGTTTGATTACGTCACGTTCCGCGTCCTGATGTGAGAAGAAAAAAAAAGAAAGTGAAGAAAGAGAAGAGGATAGACAGTAAGAAGTAAAATATAAAAGATAAATGAAAGGGAGAGTGTGAAATATATAACAATACGACTCATATTGGTGATATGAATAAATATGTCAAGGCAATAAGCGAAAATACCATCACCTCCTTTTGATAAAAACGACGAAAACAAATACGACCAAATGGCCCAAATTTAAAAGAAACATTGAAGAAAAAAATAGCCACTCATAGATAGTTATACATTGAAATCTAAACTTATTTATAAACGGAACTTTGTGTGTCCGTTACATATAGACTCCGAAACGGCTGAACCGATTTTCTTGAAAATTTACACAGTTGTACTATTAGCGTCGGCGAGTGTTCTTAGCTAGGTTTTGTGTCGTGGTAACCCCTGATAAATATCGATAATAGAAAAAATCGGGTTATAGAAGGAGTAGTCCTATTTTAATCAAATTTGATTAACTCATAGACAGAGACATAAGAAACGATATTCAGAAGTTTCAAGGTTGCAGTTCTTACAATAGTGCAGAGAGTCGATAATATATATATATATATATATATATATATATATATATATATATATGAAAGCAAGATATTTGTGTGTGAGTCTGTTTATCTGCCTGTATGTCTATATTTTTTCAGCCCTTTTATTTTAGTTTTTGCTTCGGGTTTGCTCTAAGTAGGTATGATTGTAGTTCTTAGTCTCAGCCATGATACCATTTACTCAGAGGACTTATTTAGCCTTCCAAATTCAGTTTACGACGAAAAAAACTTATTAGATATCGATACCAGGAAATCAAAATTTGACTTGCATCCATTTTTTCTTTCAGTCTACGGTTTCGCTTTAACTGGAAACAACTATAGCTTTTTAGTCTTTCGTACCAACGTCCAAAGAGTCTGAGCTCCAGGACCATGGATTAGTTTTAAGGCTTTCATTACATCCGAGTAATGCCGGGCTATCCTGCTAATTATATCTAAAAATAATAATATATCTGAACAAAGCAATGACTTTATCAAATTCAGCTCCATTCATTTTCCCACGTCCGTTATATAGCTTCCTTGTGTTTTCATAAAAAAATATTTTGATTGTTCAGGTGTACTTTCAAAATTTTGTAATTTGACATTTACGAATTTTAATGTAGTACTAGATAGCTAAGTGTCATACGTGATACACGCTTTAGGCGATCATGTCTCTTCAGTCTACCGCAGAAAGCAATGGCAATCTACTGCGGGATAATCTTTTGCCCAGTCAGTCATATTTCTTTCGAGACATAATCGCCCAAAGCGTGCATGAAGTATGGCACTTAACTGACTGACTAGATAGTTGACCAGATTGACGACAGGATAGATCGAAAGAGACATGATCGCCCAAGCCCGTATCACTTGTGGCACTTCACAGACTGAATAGATTGGCAAAATCTTACCGTTGAAATTGCTAGATGTAACTCTAACCTTTATGTTAATAGTTTCTTCTTTTGCAAATTTTGCTTGTTTAACTTACTTCCGGATTTTTAATTTCTAGTTAAATTTCTATTCTTCAGTTTTATCTTAATATTTTTTCTCATTATTACACATTCAGTAACAGTCTTAGTGGCTTTATTGCCTTGCTTGAAGTAAAATGGTTTTATTTATATTAATTATGCTGAGCATCAGGAAGAGACAACTGAAGTTCCTGGGACATGCAATGAGGAAAGAGAGCCTGGAGAACCTGATA
Organism: Ascarosepion bandense; assembly: GCA_037127315.1. NCBI lineage: Eukaryota > Metazoa > Mollusca > Cephalopoda > Sepiida > Sepiidae > Ascarosepion > Ascarosepion bandense. The sequence goes on from JBBBDQ010032672.1 coordinate 2,299,601, forward strand.
CTGACTGGTCAGATAGAAGGAAGGAGAGACAGAGGAAGGCAGCGGATAACATATTTGCAGGGTCTGATCAGGTAAATGACGGAACGGGGGTTGCCAGGAGCAACAGGCTCAAACATACTAAGAGCCACAAGGGATAGGGAGACGTGGAGAACCATGATCGGCTACGTCCTGAAGGGACATGGCACATAGAAGAAGAAGAGTTTAACTTTCACTGATTGTACAATGATACATTTAATAATTTTTTTGGCTGTCAAAATTTCTCAATTGAAAACGGATGTTGGTAACAGGACAGTCATAATAACAATTTATTTTAATCAATGCTCACGAAAAATTGAGCGACACATCAACAAAAAAGAAAAGAAAAAAACCAACGTGAGAGTATAGATATATAGTTATTATAGCATACTAGAATTTAATAGCTATAAAGTTTCGGTGTTTAATACACCATCATCAGGCAATGATGCTATGATAATAACAATAATAGCTATATATCTAGGTTCTGCTTTTGTAGTGAGCACATTTTGAAAGCAAATATCTAACTATGGAAGTAAATTCCATCAAGATTAACCAATTATATATCAGTTGAATATGTGGATCAGGATCTGACAAAATGATAGAATAAAAAATAAATTTAGTTGGAAATATGTCTCGATCTAACATGCCTCACTTTTATTTAAGCTTCTTCAGAGATTAGTTTAAAGATGAGAAACTATTTAACTTTAACACGGGTGAAACATGTTAAATTGTGACGCCTTTCCTAAACTGTCCGTTATATATATATATATATATATATATATATATCATCCGCAGACAGATCTCTTTCGCTGTATCACAGCTCATCAGTACGGTTAAACATCCGATTGCTTTTTACCCAGGATTGAAACCCGACCGAACTGGCGTCAGTCGGCGATTCTACCTCTGAGCTATGGGCGGTCGGTAGAAGGAGGCAGACTTTTTAACGTCTACATTATCATTATACACACTCCCAATAGCTGAGAATGTTCTCATTGCTGAATGAACGCTGCGTAGTTGCTAGAATAGCTACTGTTTTTCAAAGTCTACCATTCTTCCAGAGTGCTCAATCAATAGCTGAGAATGTTCTAATTCATTGCTGAATGAACGATACACACACACACACACACACACACACAAATAAATATATATATATATATATATATATATATATATATATATAAATTAAATAGGATTTATTCAAAGATGTTTGTACATTTCGACATGAAATCCCCATAGGAGATAACGCATTACCTCAGCAACGAAAAAAATCCTTTCTGAAACGGTCTATTTTTCCTTTTTAACTCATAGATTTGCAAAAAAAAGTTTAAAAAGAAAGAAAAAGATAAAATAAAATAAACAAGAAAAGAAAAAAAATTATTACATGGAGCTCTCTTCCTCTATCATTTTTTAATATTAAAATAAAATTTTAATATTAATTAGGATCGGGTTTTTGGGATTTACCTTCCTGCTTTTTCCGCTTGGATTAAAGTATTTGAATATATATATATATATATATATATATATATAAATTTATCATTATAACATATTTAAATAACTTTTAGTGAATTTTACTGCATAAAATTAGTAGAATGAAGGCGAAAATGTGTAGAAAGTGTGCTGATTTATGAGTCCTTCCATTAATTTGCTTCTAAGGCTAAAAGCACAAGACATACAGAACGTGGAATATTTAAATCCAACAACAATAAAGCATAGACATACGTTAGGAAACAGAATAAAATTGCTAAATCTGTACGTCTACACGCAGCCGACGTCAGAAAATTTAGCTTACAAGTTTAGCGTCCGTATATCTCCAGTGTTCCTCTTTATTCAGAATTATGACTGACCTGTTTGTTAATATTTCCGCTTTCAACTATATATATATATATTTTTTTTTTCTATCATTATAAAAACTTTCTTCTGAAGAAATACCGTTGAAGCATGAAACATTTTATAGAATTTATTTTATTTTCACCATTCAGTTACCCTCCATTAATTATATATATATATATATATAGTGTGTGTGTATTTAATGAATCAAACATCATAATATTCATTTTGACAAGTGGTCGAGTGAAGATCTTTTATTACCTTGTTGAAATTGTTGATCGCATGTACGGACTGCCAGACATCTGAAGCGAATGCAAGTTATATCTTGAGTCAACATTCGATATTGTCGCCTCGCGATTATCAATATTGTTACGATAAGGTAGCGTATTATCTGTACTGCTCTGTGTTTAAAGCACCAGGCCAGAAAATGCCTTAACACCTGTCTGAACAGGTCTCAGAAGCCGTCAAAAAAGAAAGTTATGAAATAATCATCGTCGGAAATAGTTCTCAAGAAAAATCAGTTTTAACAAAAGTGAAAGCCTCCTTCCATATTAATACGACCCATATCTTCTGACATAAAAGGCTGAAAATTTGTCAGTGATTAATATCAGGATGTCGTGATTCCACGCTAAGGTTATACTTATTGTTCTGAGAGCACTAAGTCAAACCGAGAAAATTAACAGGTACCTTATGGTGAACTGGGTTGAAATATGTATGATCACAAAAACTACAACGTCTAAAAAAGTAAACGGAAGAGTGAAATAAAGTAAAAATAATGAAAAAAGTAAGATAACAAATTGGAAGATTTACAAATCAAATACTTTCGCACAGAAAATGATAGGAGGGAAGGTTAAGCAAAATAAATGAAATATTTAAAATCGCGGCAACGGTGAAGTAGTTCGTACTACTTTGTCTTAGTTCTTTCAACCATATATCAACTCTGGTTGTTTAATGACTAAAACAAATCTTATAGGCAATGATTACAATAGACTACTAAAAAACAAAAAGTGACAGACTGGAGTGGACTTTAAATCATAGTAAAAGAGGCAGACAGGAATGGACTTTAGGTCAGAGGTAAAGAGGCAGACGAGGGTGGACTTTAAATTAGAAGTAAAGAGGCGGACGGGGGATTGTTAGACAAGAGTCAAAGAGAAAGACAGGGGCCAGTTAGACCAGATTCAAAGAGGCTGACGGAGGGGGATTTAAATCAGAATGAATGCGGAGTTGATAAATATATTTATCCAAACCGAAAATCTTCCTGTTTGCTGGTGTTGTGGTGATACCTAGAGCGAGAGACCGGGTGTTTGCCCTCAGAAATCCAGAAAGCAAATGACCAAAACTGATCTTTGCGCATCTAGCTCCAAGCAGAAGTTCCGGAGGTAAACCAAAAATAAATAAATCTCAAATTCCTTTTGCGGAACTCTGGATCTTCATTGGTCATCAAATCGCAAAATTCAAAACACGTCAGAGAAACGATTTTTCCACAGTTAAAGAAAAAATCATTTCTGATCCAACCCACGTGACTGGATTGGAAATTTAAGGATGGTCACCAATCGGTCACGGTCAGTCAGAGGAGGCAGGTTGCTGACACACAAAGATGTGTGTCAGCAAACTCTCAACTTCAAATAACCTGGATATTGTCCTCCCTCTCTCTCTCTCTCTCTCTCTCTCAACAATTACTGCTACAAACATTTAGTACGAACTCTTGAGTCTTAACCTCATCATTGAATACAAACTCTACTCAAAACTTCTAAGGTTTATAATTGAACATAAATTTCTACAACTCTTGTTATTGTTTCTTTTGATAAATTTCTATTTTAGCATTCAATGTGTATATTCTATTATTCTACTCTTCTACACTAATCCACACATTCCAACTTACGACAGCTGATGAAAACCTGATAATTATTCTGATAAATATTATTCGACATAAAATATGTAAGCTGTAGAGAATTTGGTTAAGTCTGACACAAGGCATTACAAAATAAACATTAACCAGCTCCCTACACTTCATTGTTCTACTTTTTTGTATTTAATGTAGTTGGTGTATTTTAATTGCACAGTCAAGATCAACAACGCATAAGTTAATATCAAGATCTAAGTAAATTTACTTTCTTCCAGTACTTAACAAAAGCAATTTTGGTTAATTTTGGAGAATATAGCAATAATAGTATTGACTAGGAAATAAGTTGCATTGCGTTCCTAATCCGTCAAACCGTGAAAACGGGGAAAAAAGACTGCAAATATCTTCAGAATTTTAAGAAAGAGGATTACTACAAGATTTCCAATGATTGTGAGAATATAAAAAAGATACAAGATCATTTAGGAGATGAAGCCACCGTATATTCTAAAGACGTTTGTTGCAAACAACGAACACGAAATAGTAACAATAAGCTAAACGTTGAAATTTGAAAAGAGAGGAAAGTATATGAAAGTTTCAATAAGAGAATATACAAAACCCAAGTCAAGAAAAAAAAAAGAGTTTATATTGATAGTTTCATATGAAGGTTGCTGAAGAATTGAGGTCAATAATACTGATTCCCCATTGAATATAGAATCGTGAAGAATGTGACAGGAAGCCACGGTAATTCACCAATAATAAACAATCAATGAAGAGCAATGAATAGTTGTGTCCTGAAGAAAGATGGAAGTTAATGGCAAATGTACACAAGAGAGAAAAACAGAGAAAAGTGATAAGAGAAGAAAAGAGAGGTGAGACTAAAGAGGCAGGAGAGTTTATTACTTCATCCGATTTCTGTTTCTTTTTCGACCGGTTATTCTATTTTCTGTCTTCTCTTTCGGTCTTGGCGTGTTTCTATCGGATTGTGCGCGAGTTTGCATGCATTTGAGTGCGATAGTGTATATGTCTGTAGTATTATATGCAACTAGCAGTATAGCCCGGCGTTGCTCGGGTGTAATGAAAGCTTTAAAACTAATCCATAGTCCTGGAGCTCAGACCCTTTGGACGTGTGCACGAATAACTAAAAAGCAATAGTTGTTTCCAGTTAAAGCGAAACCGTAGACTGAAAGAAAAATGAATGGATGCAAGTCAAATTTTGATTTCCTGGTATCGATATCACATAAGTTCTTTTCGTGGTAAACTGAATTTTGAAGGCTAAATAAGTCCTCTGAGTAAATGGTATCATGGCCGAGACTAAGAACTATAATTATACCTACTTAGAGCAAAACCCGTAGCAAAAACTAAAATAAAAGGGCTGAAAAAATACAGACATACAGGCAGATAAACAGACACACACAGAAATATCTTGCTTATATATATATACATACATACACACCAAATCGGCCGAGTTTTAATCCCGGCCAGAAGTAAGTGGATGCCTTTAGCCACACTGATGTGCTGTGATACAGCGAAACAGGCTTGTATGTGGATGACTAATATATTATGCTCTCATTACGATTGAGCTCCCTGGAGAAGAAAATTTTAAAAACAATTTCCACTTCTGCTATATGCGTAACTCTTCAGAAATGAATTGAGTTCTCTCGGTGACTGGCGTGTGTATACACTGCTTATATACAACACGTTAAAATTTCCCTTCTCCGCTTCCATGCGTAGATGACTTAGGGAGTAGCGACTCCGACTGACACCAAATCGGTCGAGTTTTGATCCCAGCCAGAAGCAAGTGGATGCATCTAGCCACACTGATGAGCTGTGATACAGCGAAACAGGGTTGTATGTGGATGACTAATATATATATATCCATATATTATCGATTTTCTGCACTATTGTAAGAACTGCAACCTTGAACCTTCTGAATATCGTTTCTTATGTCTTTGCCTATGAGTATTAAATTTGATTAAAATTGGACCACTCCTTCTAGAAACCGATTTTTCGATTATCGATATTTATCGGGGTTACCTCGACACAAAACCTCACCAAGAACACTCGTAGACGCTTATAGTACAACTGTGTAAATTTTCAAGAAAATTTGTTCAGCCGTTTCGGAGTGTATAGGTAACGAACACACAGACACACCCATACAAATTTCCATTTATAAATAAGTTTAGATCAGATGTATTTATATATACATACTCATGGTGAACACTAAATATCGGTTCGTATGTGCGGGATAATGCACAAGCATTCGATTTTATGTCTATGTATTCTAGGCGTGTGTATTGTGGCGCAATGTATTTAAGCTGGGAATTAGAAATCGAAGAGCCGAGTTCGAATTCCTGTTGCTTTCATTTACGCGTAAATACCCATAGAAAATGTTTTAATACATCTCTTCATTTTTTTAACTATGGATTGAATCGTAGTACAGATAGAGGTCTACAGTGTTGGTCTACCGCAGAAAGAAATGGCAAACTCATGCGAGAAAATCTACCTATTCATTCATGGATCGAAACAAACATGATGGTACAAGCGTGTGTCACGTATGGCGCCTAACTGACTGACTGATTCTGGAGGAGGAAAAGTGCGATTGAGATCCTAAGCCGCACTGTCATGTTCAAAGACGCATTTCAGAAGCTAAGCAGAACATTGACAGTTGGAGTTCTGTTTAACGGTATATCAACCTCTGTGAGTTATTTAATGCCAAAAAAGTTAGGGTTTTAAGTTATGTTTTTAAGTATTCGGTTATAGTGAGAAGGTTGATTTAGTCAGATTTTTATGAAAAAAAAATATGTTTATTATTTTAGAAACTGAAGATGTTTTCTAGTTTTGTATTCAAAAATGTATTGCTGGTAATAATTTTTTCCTTCAATAATATATTGGTAATATTTTTCTATAAAAGTCTATTTTTATGGAAATATTTCTATAAATGTCTTTTTATATTTTCATAGTGTTTTGACCCCAGTTTGGAGGTTAAATATTTGCCCATAGCTGGGGCTCTAACAGGTGCTACCACTCCGGGTCAAGGTGGACCAGGGAACAACAGCAATTAAGAGGTGGTTCCATGCTCCTCATAACCTTCCAATCAGAGGCCTTGCTGCCAGATGCAGTTTACCGTCATACCCAGAACATAGAGAGAGAAGATTTCTTAGAGATAAAGTAAAAAGTAAAAAATACTGGAGTACTGTTTTGTGATATATGTTCTCCTAAATGGCAGTTAGTGCTGGACAATCTACTCAAAGATGGAAAAATTTGAAACAACAAAAATGTCATTCTATAGAAGGGTGCTGAGGATACAATGGACCGAGAAAGGATATGGTTTTGGAGAGAAAGCGAAATAAAAACAAACCTATAGTTATCATCAGAAAGAGACAGCTGAAAATTTTGGGACACAATATTGAAGAAGGGCTTGCAGAATCTTATACTCACGGGACGATAGACAGACAGGGGAAAGCCACGCGAAACATACTGATTGGACTCGAGCAAGTGGATGGCGAAACAGGTTAATTTGTTGTTTGGTGTTTTACGACATATCAACCATTATGGGTTATTTAATGGTATATTTAGTTTGCACATGTATTAAATATCTCTGATTTGTAAACATAATTTAAGGATAACGTTCTTAAACCACAGCTCGTTTACTTACTCGAGTATGTGGTTTCAAAATGTTTCTATCTGATGTGGGTTTGTTTATTTAATATAGCTAATTAATTCATTTACTTAGTCAATTGATATGCAACATTGAATATAATGCTGTCTTTTTCATGATCAACAATCCTTTCAAGAACTCTGTTTTTGTGATCAGTTCCTTGTAGAGAGCATCAGAAATCAGAAACAGGGTTTGAGAGCGATAACAAGAAAAAGTATAAAGAGCGACAAGGGATAGGGTTAAGTGGTGGTCCATGATCACCTACGTCCCAAATGGACACGGTGCATAAGATTCTAGTACACTTCGCCGATTAGTTTACGTGTATCTGAGGTTGTGTATGCTTGATAGCCTGACAGAATGTCCACTTTATTATGTTTGTGTTGGTTCGCATAAGCGAATACTCAAGCTCCCATGTTTAATTGTGACTATACGTGACATGCTGTATATGAAGATGTAATTGCCAGTCTCTGCATCGTGATGTACCGGATTACGGTCATATGTATGTATAATTCGTCTGATGAGTCGACACTGTCATGGTAGAGAGACTGAACCAGACAATCAAAATGCAAAGAAAAAATGGTTTTCCATCCTGAATGTACAAATCTAATCTTTTTATGCGAAACCTTTGATGTATCTGAGAAAGAAACAATGTTGGCCAGATTTTTTTCTCACGGAAAATGGAGAGAAAATATCTTATAACGTCATTAGAATTTTGTAATGCAAAGTAGTTTTTTCGCCTTCAAATCGCTTTGACGTCAGACTTTGAGGTTTTGTGAAAAAATTCCCAAGCAATAATCAATGAGCTGAACAGTTTGATTGTGTGTCACAAGTAAATATATATTTGCAAAGCCGTCTGAAGAAATGAAAAAGTCAGGTAACCCTGTCTCTCTGTGACTGAAAATAGATTTTAACAGTTTTAAATTAATAGGCTATCGTCGTTGTCTCTTTTGCCAACTAACCACACAGACTCAAACATGTGAATATCTAATTTTTCGCTTCAATCAACGCGTATCCTGTTCTCTTTTAAATATATATATATATATATATTTTAAATACAATCTATAGAGTAAATTTTGAATTTTTTTTAATAAGCTGTTGCTCATCAGGATACAAATTGGGAATAAACTGCATGAACATGTTCCTGCTTGGGTACATTTTGCTCTTTTTGAGGGTGCAGAACGACTCAACAAGTATTTCTACATGTATTTCTTAAAGGTTTGATATTTTATATGTATATACACTTAGAAAGACCATTACATTATATATATATATATATATATATATATATACGTATTCCTTCCTGTCACACTCGAGGGGTATAACCTTTCAGGAATCAGCTAATAATCCTCTAAAATATTTCGTTTTTTACAGCAGGCGTATAATGGTAAAAGTAATAAATCTAGGTACCTTCACTCAATTTTCGATACATTAATTTAAATTGAATTTTTAAAAATAAGAAGTTTTCTTGAAGCTAAAATTTTAGCTTTAATTAAAAGTCAAGAGATTGAATTTACTAATTACAGTAAGCCAAACACTCTGGAGTATTTCAAACCGAAATTATGTTGATCGGAATCAAAGAATCTCAGGTTAATTTTTTTTGAAATTTCAAACTTACTGGCATATTTTATCGATTGTAAACATTAACCAATTCTCGGTTTTAAAAAATCTTACAAAAATAGAATACATCTCGCTGACACATTATTTTATACAAATTGACAAATTTAAACTTACCTGAAATTTCCTTGAAACAAGAATTGCTTGCTTGCTTACTTAATTTTTTTTTTTTTAATCATTTCACCCCAAGCAAGGTATTCCCCTGTCACTATTGCGCAGGAGGTTACATAGAGGAAACTGGTGAGAAAGAGTGGTTAGTTATAAGAAATGTCGAAAGGCGACGGATGAGGATACGGAGGATGAGGGTTGAGTAGATGGAAAAAGTGTTTAAGAGAATGGATGCGAATTAGTGTGATAAGAGGTGTCTGTTGACATTACATATAAATTCCAGGAGATTGTAGCTGTCGGGGAAGCAACTATATAGACTGTTTGAAATTTTTCAAAAGAAATTTCAATTACGGTAACCTTGTTATCACAGCTGTCAACACCTTATCAGATGTGACAACTGATAGTTTACAGCAGCTGTCCAAAAGTATGGAAAATGAATTTGGTATAAAATGTTAACACTCAGATTAAGGCTGACCTGAAGGATACTACCACTACCATTAAATTTGTTATGTTTCAATTAAAAAAAAAATTAGTGCAGTCTAATCGATTACACCCTAAACTATCCGATTGACAAAAACTTTGGAAAAATTTCAATATTTAAACAATTTTAGGTGGGGCTCATTTTTTTATACAACGTTATAGTAAATCGATCCTCTATTTTGGAACCACACGCCGGTACGATATTACCATTACCTGTAAATTTTTTGATTATCAATTCTTTTTCTTTCTTCAGTGCATTCTTATCGATGAAACTCTAAACTTTCCGATTGACAAAGAAAATTTGGAAAAATTTCAATATTTAAACAATTTTAGGGGAGTCTCAGTTTTTCATACAACCTTGTAGTAAATCGATCCTGTGCAATTAACTTTTTGCTTGCGCATATTCAACAACTGAATCCTTTGCGAAATTTTTGAATAAAGCCATTCTCGGAGTTTTCGAGGAAGATGCCATTGTAAGAACTGAAGAAAATTTGAAAAAGTCAAAAGCAAGAGTAACAATTCGTCCCAAAAAAACAAAAACATAAAGCGACCCCAACGCTAGTGGTTCCAAAATGGAGGATCGATTTCCTATAACGTTGTATGAGAAACTGAGCCTCCACTAAAATTGTTTCAATATTGAATTTTTTCGAATTTTTTTTGATAATCGGAAACTTTATGTAATAATCGATACGACTGCGTCGTAAAAGTAAAACAAAATTAAAAAACAACAAATTTAAGGTTGGAGGTAATCTCTTTCAGGTCCGCCCGGATGTTTTTTCATGTATGGGAGAACAACCCTTGAATTTAATGATAAAAATCTCGTACGGTCACATGTACAAACAAAAAACGGGTCATCAACATGCAACAAAATTAAAATGTTTTAATTATTTAGCAAAAAATGGGCACCCTTTTTTAAAGTAACTTTAAATTTTTCGATATTCGCCACACATTAATTTTTAAAAAAATCTGAGAAACCGCTGAGGAGGGAAATTTAAAAGATTTTTGAAACTTTGAGAAATTACTTAATAAAACTTAATAAAAATGAAATTAATTCTTGTAAAAATTCATTATCAATGGATTTTTTTTATTCAGACTATGATATCATTTTATTTTATGTTTAGAAAAGCAATTAAAAGTTTATCCAAATAAAATGGCATAGTTTTATTATATTTTTGTTTTCGCAATTCGGTGCAGATTTTCAAACATTAGCAGGTTTCGGAGAAGACAGTTGATTACCTTTCCTTTATGACTCCTGAATTTAATTAAAATTATCTGTATGTTGAGAACTGGTCGCATTTTTCGACATTTCTGGAAATTAATTGGTGGGCTGGGGGCAATATATGTAAAAATGTTTTAACAATATTTTCTAAAATTAAATATTTCGAAACTGATTTTAGTCAATTATAAATAAGTCTTGAAACTTTCATCAAAATCCGACCATAATTTTATTTTTGCAAGAATTTCCAAATTAATGTGTCTTTCACAATCAAAAAATCCTTTGCCTAATATTGCGTTTTGACGTACTAAAATCTAGCGTCAATTTATTGCTCGCACTGACGAGAGAAAAAAGATTTTCTACCACTAAATGAACCTGTTAAAACAATTAAAAAATAGTTTGATCTCTCCTCTTAATGATAGCATAGACATTTTGCCGAGAAAACTTTGTTTTTATTTGGTTTGAGGACTTTTTTCTTCAGACTATGCTGTTTTTTAACGAGTTTTGGACGTACTTAAATAAATCTAGTAAGTTGAAATTTAAGAATATCTTGTTGAACATCGTGTTTCTAAACTATTCATATATCTAAAATATCCTCTATTTTGTCAATTTATTGGAAAAAGGGCTTAGTCGTGAACCTTCCAAAATAACCTAAAATACAGAAAAAATCGTTTCACAACTAGCAAGAGTGTTATACACTACATTGCAGAAATTACTGAACAAACTGATATTTTTTTTATGAATTTGATTCGTAGTGCGGATATTTATTTTAGTCATAGTGTATTTTATTGGAAATAGGACAATAAGATATCAGTACCGTAACAACGGCACGTGATCTTGACGACACAAGATCAATAACTCGGTCAACGTCATTAAAAATCAAACAATGTTACTGAATAAACATGTCAGCCACTTTACACATGGTTTTCTAAATCATATTTAATTTTTCCATATCTATTCTACGATTTCTCATGGTCTTCCATGAAGAAAACCATTATAACCTCCACAATTTAATTACTTTAAGTATCATTGTGTTTTTTATTGTCATCTATTCATTGGACATCCTTAACTGTACTTTAGTCGTTGTTTCGCTCTGATTCTCTTCCTTTTACTTTGACCTGTGCAGATTAAAGTCTTTAGTATGTCTTTCCGTTTTTAATGTATTAACACTAACTTTCTTTTTCTGATTGTTAACAACAGTTTTCTTGCACTTGTTATTTTATTCAGTGTCTCCAGAGGTTTAAAGTTTGGTATATATTTTTTAACATTGGTAACCTATGAAATGTTAGCGAGCATATAGTTTAACTAAATATATTACTTTAGTCTTTCTGGCGGTGCTCTGTGGAATTTAAACATGAACTTCCCCGTTTTATTTAAACTAAGAAACATTTAGTCTATAAATAATGTAGGTACCTCCATTACATCGTAAAAAAAAAAACAAAAAAAAAAACAGCATAGTTAAATGAAAAAGGTCCAAAGCTTAATAAAATGAACATTTTCCATCAAATGTTTCAAATATTATTATGAGGAAAGATCAAAGCAACTTTTATTTATTTTATAAAATTTTTAATGCCTTTTAACATGTTCGAAATTTTGGCTGAAACTTTTGTTTTGATTTGAGCTAGTGTTGCAGAAAATCTTACGATTGTTTATAATCGATCACGTAATGTTTTCCGTAACTCATTTTTTCGGTGACAAACACATTAATTTAGACATTCTCGCAAAAATCAAATAATTGTTGGATTTTAATGAAACTTTCAGTACTCATTTACAAATGAATTAAATTATTTTTTAAATTATTTTTTTTAATATTAAAAAAAAATTAACTGTTACCCTGCCTTCACGTAAATTCATGAAATTTTACTAAATTTTAATTTTCTGCAATTTACTTTTTAGTAGTCAAAAGCAGAACTCATCGGGGAATAGAAATCACCTTTTTTTTATTTAAAATTAAGCGGCACTATTCCGAAGAGTAAAATACAAAATGCAATAAGACTGATATAATTTAATTTGATAAGCTTTTATTGCTGGAATAAATAATAATAATTAAGGACATTATAGTCTTTTTTTAAATTTCGAAAATTTTTGATTCCGATTAATATAATTTAGGTTTAAAATACAGCAGCAATTTTGCTTACTGGAATTACTAAAATTTAATCCATTTTAATTAAAGCTAATTTTAAAGCTTGAAGATAACTTATTTTTAAAATTTCAATTTAAATTTAAGTATAGAAAAATGAGTGGAGGTACCTAAAATAATGTAATTTAACTTTATGAACATTAGTCTATCGAATAAAGGACAAACCTGTAACGTGTATGCTAGTGAAGAGTTTGAATTCAAACTAAAATGTTTTTTCTCCTATACCTAAATAATTAATTTGGCTTGTCATTTAGAGCGTGTGCTACAAGAGCATTATGGGAAGAGTTTTTTTTTTATTTGGGTTCTATCTGCTGCCCCAAAATGTGTCTGCCACCTATTATGCTCTATCTTTACAGGAACCAGAAATTACCGATAATAAAGTATCCCTGCTCTATCTGACCAGGAGCTTCCTAATTCTCACTTTTTAGCCTCGTCAGAGCTGATAAGTTTGCACCGCTTGTGAGTGACGGAACTGCTTTACACGCTACGATCCCAGTCGTATACACAGAACGTTTTTGTCTCTCGCTAACCTATCGTCTTTTTCATGGTAGATTTTGAACCGAAATACAATAATTACTCCAGATATTCACAGCTAAGAGCTACGAGGTCACGTATACCAAGTTGACTCATCTTCATTCAATTCATATTTCATTAGTAATTTCCACTTTGATAGTTTCTCTCGCCAAACTTGCTTTGTGGAATGGACTCCCGAGTTATTGCTTTCCTGATCACGAAAAGATTAACATTTTTCGATGACAAACATTTACCTAGCCTACATATCTTCAAATAGGCAAACCTTTTTCCGTCTCTGCCCTTGCAAGAACCTCATTTACTGATGCTCGACGTTAAGTGGATTTTGTTTTTTATTGGGCGAGAAAGAGTCCTCCATGGGAAAAGCGCGTGAGATCAACCTATTAGAATAGAACCTATCGCCATGAGTTTAGACCGATAACATTATACACACTACTTTGAGATTTTATCGACATTCTTTCCCTATATTGTATATAGTAAAGATTTCATCGGCCATCTCTTTCTATATTGTCATGACATTCCTGATCACGACAAGATTAACATTTTGTCGATGACACACATTTACCTATCCTATATTTTTTAAATCGTATCACCCCGAGCAAGGCGGTAATGCCACTGATGTGCAGGGGACTACATAAGAGTAAAAAGATTAAGTAGAAGAGAGTGAAGAGGAAGACTAACCAGTTTGAAAAGAGCAAGAGAAGGATGGGAATACAGGTGTGATGACAGTTGCAAAGGTGGAGAGAAAGGAAAGGATATACGGGGTGGTGAAAGAACTAGAGTAAAGTGGTTAATAGATGAGTATTGACATTGCATTTAAATTCCTGGAGGTTGTAGCCGTCATGAAAGCAAGAATATGGAAGCGAGTTCCACAGGCGGGAAGTGCGAGAGAAGAAGCTGCAGGAGTAGAATTGTCGTCTGCATTTGGTTAATCTAACTGTGAATGGGTGAGACCAAGTTGCCAGTCTGGTTGCACGAGTAAACATCTGATGCGGGGCACCAGTGACTTAAGTTCGTCATTTTTGCTCTAAATAGCCTTTATCATTCCCTGTTTTTCTTTGCTCGTCAATTCCTTGTAATGCTCAGGTACCTATCTCGCAGATCATTTGTCTTTTATTCATTACAGCCTGTGAGTGTTAAATTCTCTAGATCCTCTTTCCTCATTTTGTATCTTAGTTTTGATTATTAATATAGTTTCCCCGAGTACTTGCCATTTTTGCAAACTTCCTCTTTGCTCACATAGTTTGTCCATAAAAATCTCACCATTTCATCCACTTCAAGACCCGTTTCCATTTTTTTGCTGATATATCATGTTCATGGGTGATCATGGTTTTTCCCAATTTCCCGTTTGCTTCATTTTTTTTACAGATCTTTAACCTTCTATCACTTCAAATAAAATTGTCGATGAAGTCAGTAGGTGTTTCAACTTCTTTTAACAACTTTCTCCTGACAAAGAGATTATATATTAAAGTGCAATTCCCCACTTTTTATTTTGTTTCTGAAAACATTACCTAACTCCTAAAACTCCGTTTTATTTGTTTGAATCATCTTTTGCTATTTCTGTGACATTGGATTTTTTTATTTTATTTACATACATTTCTTCTACTACTTCATTCGCCCGTAATCCCAAAAGGAGTCGTTTGGGAGCCGACGTGCTGACCTATCCACTATTCTCCTCCATCTTTCGCAGGTCAGAGATTAGGTATCCGTGAATAGTTTTACAGTGTGCTCATCACGTGGTGTGTCTTTGGCGTTTTAACCTGACGGAGCTCATGACTTTCTACGTTGGACTACAATCGATGTCGTACAATGAGGTGACTCGTCGCGTTCGCGAATATGTAGCAGTTGTAGTTCATCTAAGGAAACATCCTGACCTAGCCAGTGACCCGCGTCGAGGAGGTTGTTCACCCAGTGATGTCGTGTTAAGACTACCTACTCACGTAAGTTTAACCACCCCGTCAACTGAAACGGGTTCCCTGGGCATGGTAACTTAAAGTCATCACAAGAGAGATTTGGGAAATGGGATAGAACCAATGAGACCCGTTCACTCGAAAGTGAATCGTGCCAGACATCAAAGGTACTACCTTTATCTAGAACCCTCTATGCCCATATATATATATATGAAATGAATTGTTTGAACATTATTTTTTATCGATATTCGTATTTAAGTAGATATTCTGTTTTTTTAATTAAACAGTATTATATATTTATATCTACCGGCCTGATTATTTACGATAAATGTTTATTACGAAAATGTGTGCCATTTGGCAGCATTCGAACCTGCGACACCTATTTACATAGGGGAAGCTACCATTTGATTTGGTAACGTCTTAGACCATGAATAGCCTCCAGTCTAAACGAGGTTTTTATCAAGCCTATCTAACACAATTTTCGATTCATCGCAAACAACTATATCTGCTCTGAAATGTATCGTAATGTCAACAAATGTAAACACGTTACGGAAATGAACGAATTTTAACGAAACTTGGTTAAAAACAACCGACAATTTGAAATGAATTGTTTGAACATTATTTTTTTATAGATACTCGGATTTAAGTAGATATTTTTTTTTTAATTAAACAGTATTATATATTTATATCTGCCGGCCTGATTATTTACGATAAATTGTTATGAAAATGTGTGCCATTCGGAAGGATTCAAACAATTCATTTCAAATTGTCGGTTGTTTAGAACCAAGTTTCGTTAAAATTCGTTAATTTCCGTTACATGTTTATATATATATGTATATATAATATTGTAGCAATAATGGATGCGTCAACAGAAATGCAGTCTAGATAGGGTTTTTGATCGGCTGAAACTCTTCCCTTTATCATTGAAAGAAATCATGTACTCCCGAAAAAATTTAAAATGTTCAAATTTAAAATAGATCTCTATTTTGATTAGTTAATTTGAACACACGTAAATTTTCTGTCTTTCTAAATCCATAAAAAACAAACGTATTATTTCTTATATTCAGAAGAAAATCATTTTCACAAAAATAAACAAATATTGCCTGATGACGAGATAAAAACTCGAAACAGAATTTTCTCGTAGCAATGTAAACTATTTTTTTTAATCATATCGCCCCGAGCAAGGCGGTAACGCCACTGATGTGCAGGGGGCAACATAAGAGAAAAGATCAGGAGATTGAAGAGAAGGATGAACCAGTTAGATGGAGCAAGAGAAGGATGGGAATATATATGCGATGACAGTTGCAAAGGTGGAGAGAAAGAAAAGGATATACAGGGCGGCGTGCAAAGAATTAGAGTAATGTAGTTAAGAGATGAGTATTAACTTGCTTTTAAATTCCTGGAGGTTGTAGCCGTCAGGGAAGCAAGAATACGGAAGCGAGTTCTACAGGCGGGAAGTGCGAACCTGAAGGAGTAGAATTGTCGTCTGCATTTGGTTGATCTGACTGTGAATGGGTGAGGCCCGGATGCCAGTCTGGTTGCACGAGTAAACACCTGTTGCGGATGCACCAGTGACCTGAGTTCGTTGGAGCAGAAGCCACGGAAGTATTTATAGAACAGACACAGGGAAGCCACATCTCGTCGGTGGGAAAGTGGCTGTAGTCGAGCCGCCAAGTCAGTAACTATCACATTACTGATTCTCCTTTGGAGCCTGTCAAGAACACGGAGATGAACAGCGCAGGCAACAGACCATATATGGCAGCAGTACTTCATGCACTGACGAATGGTTGATTTGTATATATGTAGGATGATTTCAGGTGGGAAAAACATCCTGGCCCGACACAATGACTCATCCTTCCTAGCAGTTGATTTAGCTATTGACTCAATATAGTGGTTCCACTTGAGATCGGAATAGAGTGTAAAGCCGAGGAGGCGCAGAGTAATGCTCTCAAGGAGACTCGCCTAGTCCATGCTTATGGAAGGCAGGAGAGGTCACCTGTGATGATTGACAGACAGCAGCTTGGTCTTAGATAAATTGAAATTTACAAGCCACTTCTTACCCCAATTCACCACAGAGTGTAGATCCCTTTCAAGATCAGCAGCAAGATTATGTTTGTCCTTCATACCGGGATTCTTTCTGATGCGGGAGTAAATTGTGGTGTCATCTGCGTAGATGCCTACCTGGTTCTTGATCTCGTCTGGGAGGTCGTTTATGTAAATAAGAAAGAGCGTCGGCCCTAGGATAGAGCAGTGAGGGACACCAGAGCTTCTACAGAAGGGTGTGGAGGCATGCCCATTCAGGACAACCTTCATTATGCGGTTATGTAGGAAAGATTGGATTAAATCAAGAAATCGTCCGGTAATACCGTAACCCCGTAGCTTGCATAGAAGGCCAGCGTGCCAAACCCTGTCAAAAGCCTTAGAGATGTCCAGAGCAACATCACGAGCTTCGCCGGACTCATCGAGGGCCTGGAGCATGTACTCCGTAATGGTCGTTAGCATGTTGGCCGAGGACCTGGCAAAACGGAAAGCCATACTGCCTGTCCGAGAAGAGTTTA